>OZ018395.1:31656443-31863330 GCA_963969525.1 Ontholestes murinus | reverse complement strand
GGAAAGTAGGCTGAGGCAAATACAATTTGCCTCTTGCCATCTCCCGTTGGTACGTCCACGACCGCTGCCACTAGGTCCTGGGTGACGAACTGTGGAATGGGAGCATAGTTAGTATCTTTCCTGAAAATCAGGGCGGCCCGTGGCCTGCCGCACGTAGTATTACATACCAGATAGTACGATGGGTTCTGAAGTCCTTTAATCGCCCCTCCGTAAACCCAGGGCTCTTAGCATAGCACTAAATATTGGGCGACACCGGTGTTATTTTGTTGTCAAAAAAATTGTTAAGGGAGTTGCGTGTTTAATGGGAAAATTGGTAATTCTACAACCGAAATTATAACCTTTGATGAATTTTTAAATGAAGAAACTTCAAAACAACAAGCCAACGTAGTACTAATTACAATAATCGTAGTACTACTCTGTTATTATCAAAAAACAGGTGAGAAACACCATGTGGGTTTTGTGACAAGACACATTCACTTGAACATTGTAGAAAGTTCCGATTGCAAAATGTTGCTGATAGATTTAGTTTCGTAAGGGAAAATAGATTGTGTATCAACTTTTTAGAACCAGGAAATTTTGTAATGCAATGTCCATGCAAAATTTATACTTAAAAACATCATAGTTTACTTTCTCGCGAGAAGAAGAAAGGGATGAGGCCTTGTAGCCCTTAAGAGTGATGAAAGTGGAAGTTGCTTGGACGGAAATATCACAATTGACTTTATCTACGCCGATTCCAATAGCAATAGGCTTGCCTGGAAACACTCATATTTTGACTTTTCTGACCAAATCAATAAATAAAGCTTTAGTTTTTTTAGCTACTCCACAGGCGTTCGTATTTGATTGTCGAGGTATTGCAGTTAAAGCAAGACTAGTTATTGATAGTGGAAGCGAATCACATTTATAACGAAGTCTTTGGCTAATCGTCTTGGGTTACCGCCACGAAGCACATACGTGCCGGTATTTGGTATTGCTAGAACGGAATCTGTAATTGTTAGAGAAGCCGTTCATTCATAGGATCTGATGTTAAAGGTTTGGAAAGGGATGCCTTAGTTATTGATTCGATTGCACGTTCTCCAACTATTAATGTTAAAGAAATAAATTGGCTTCATCTTCGTGGTCTTGGGTTAGCAGATCTGGAATATTTCGTTTCGAAACCAATTGACATTTTATTGAGTGGTATGCTTCATTGAAAATTTTGTTTGGGCCAATTTGGTTGGCTTTGAAAGAAGAGCTCTGGCCACCGGTCTTGACTTAGAAAATAAACCCTTTTTTGGATTCGGAGGGGCTGTTAAGAGTCAGAAGAAAAATTCGATACGCAAATTTGTCAACTAACTTTCTAGTTCTAGCATCCTATTTTCTTACCTCGTCAGCATCGATTTTTTTTAAATAAAAATAATTTGTTACGGAAACGTATAACCATACAAAATATATACTTGCTGATATTGTATGATATTTTTAACAATATATATATATATATATATATATATATATATATATATATATATAAAATCAGTTTATTGGGTAATCGGTCAAAATCGGTCAATAAGTGAGGTTATTTACTAAATGCTCTTTATTCTTTGCCGATATTTCGGAAACTATGTTCCCTTCTTCAGGGCGCTACAAGGTATACCATAAACATAGTTTCCCGAAATATCGGCAAAGAATAAAGAGCATTTAGTAAATAACCTCACTTATTGACCGATTACCCAATAAACTGATTTTATATATTTACTCCGGTCACTAAATCACAATTCTTATATATATATATATATATATATATATATATATATATATATATATATCAATTATATGAAATGTTACGTTTAAGAGTAGATTTAAAAGTTGATACAGATGAATTGAATAAATCAAACAGGGCGAATTGTTAAGGG
Organism: Ontholestes murinus; assembly: GCA_963969525.1. Classification (NCBI taxonomy): domain Eukaryota; kingdom Metazoa; phylum Arthropoda; class Insecta; order Coleoptera; family Staphylinidae; genus Ontholestes; species Ontholestes murinus. The sequence goes on along the minus strand of OZ018395.1, from coordinate 31,861,441 downwards.
TATTTGCAGACAACATAAAGCGATTTGGTAAGATTATTTGAGCCAAAATTTGTTCTATAAACGCGGGGAGTGAAAATATCCTTCGATCTACTAAAATATTTTCTTAGTGTTCGAAAATGCAATTCCTGTAACAACCAGACACTCTCAATAACATCATTAATTAGACTATCATAGAAAGAAAGGTCTGACAAAAGTGTCCGATTTTGCAAACTATGTAGTTTTAGTTCAGACAATATAGTGGAGTAATTCCTTGGGTGTGTACTTTTCCCAGTTTGTATTCGATATGTTTTAAAAAATTTGTTCTGAACAGCCTCAATCCGGTTTATATTATATTGTGTGTAGGGTGACCACAATAACAGATCCATACTCCAATCTACTACGGACGAACGAACAAAATCTTTACATATAGTCGCGCCGCCGAGAGCTGACCGTGACTCATCGCACGATATTTGAGGAATCAGACATACGTTCCTTTCATTTCATTTTGTCGCGATCATCCTACGATGATGATAGAACGAGATAGATATTAAGTGCTGCACGGTTCTTAGTGCGAAAATGCATGAGTCACAGTCAGCTATCGACGGCCCGACTATACATGAGAAACAAAACCCCACATTCTTAAACTCAAACAATAGCTTTGAATCAAAAGTTTCAACTAAGTCCTTGACCTCGTTAACTTTATTGAAACTCTTATTATTTAAAGAATAAGTATAAACATGTTCATTTTTACCTCTGTAAAAAGTCATGGACATACATTTAGCACTCTTACTAACTGTAACCGGTTCATAAGTAAGGACTCCAACCAGATTACTGTCAGTTTAGTAAAGCCCATTTGATACAACTTTAATAATAAGATATCATGACAGACTCTGTCAAATGCCTTAGAGAAGTCAGTATATATGACATCGATCTGTTTGTTATGTAGATTTCCTTTGAACAAATCCAGGCTGACGAGCAGAAATAATATTTTTACATATCCATCTTAGCTGAATAAGAAGTAATTTGTCTAATAATTTTGGAATTGTAGATTGTATGCAGACAGAACGATAGTTACAAATTAAATGTATATCACCAGATTTGAAAATTGGTGTAATATAACTAGTTTTCCATTTGTCAATGATTTATGAAATATTTCATAAATTGGCTTACATAATGAATATATACATCTTTTCAAGAAAAAGCTAGGTATCACATCTGGTCCGACAGAAAGGCTATCTTTTAAAAGTTCAATTTCTCTAAAAACGTCTTAAATAGAGATATATAACGTATCGTTTACTATGGAAGTATAGTTCGAAATTTCCATCTCAATGCGTACATATACTATTGAAAAATAATCCGCAATTAAATCCACAATCTCTTGGCCATTATTAGCTTCTTCATTCAAGTGCTGCATACTATCAGGAATTGTATTCTTCTCCTTAAAATTATTAGCGTATTTCCAAAAGAATGAGGGATCACTGTCAATTGCTACTTCTACTGATGTGATATATTGTTTGTAGAGGGATAGTGATAATACCTTGTACTGTTCACGTAAGGATGAAAATTTATTATAATCGCCCAAATGACCGCTTCTTTTAAATGCTGCATATGCTTTCTTTTCCCGTCTAATTAAAGTTTTCAGATCTTTAGACATCCATCGCGGGAAAGAATAATCTTTTTTCGAAGAAACATATTTCACAGGAACAAATGATTCAATTCCTTTAAATACAATACTATAAAATCTTTCAGTCATTTTGTCAATATCAGTATCCTTAAATACAGCATCCCAATCGATAGAATGGAAGTAATTATTTAGTCCCACATAATCAACCAAACGATATAATCATATTTTTTATAAGTTAGTAACCTAGACACATCCTTTAAGGGCCAAGTGATGGTATATGCAGAATGATGAATACTTTCAGGTAATAGTAAATAATCACAATTAGAGACATTAATGTTGTTATTATTTGTGAAGAAGCGATCAAGAAAAACATTTCTCTTATTAGGAATATTATTAACTTGATGCATGTTTGCAAATGATTAATATTTGATGCAGTAAGTGAATCTTTAATCAATCCCAATTGATTCCACTTCAAAGATGGAAAATTATAATCTCCACAGATGGGAAATTCACAATCGAAAAAACGATTGTACAGATCTTCAATTGTTTGGCAATGCAAATTGTAGAGAGTTCATTTGCTGAATTCGGGGGTATATAAACGACACCAATTACATAATTAATATTGCCTATGGATATGGCAACAAACAGATGGTCAATATTATTATTTTTACATATAATCTTAGAATTAATGTTTTTATTAACAGCGATAAGTAAGCCGCCCCCCATTTTACTACCATCCATAGTACGATTGGTTATGTAAAGATTATAGTTATCCAATTGAAGTGAATTATCTTGTAAGTTATCATACAGCCAAGTTTCGCATAAAAATATAATGTCATAATTATTTACGATAATAGATAACATTAATTGATTTAGTTTAGTACGTATTCCACCACAATTCTGAAAGTATATACTTAGTTTTTTGAATGAGACTTTTCTGCGTTACCAATATTTGGAACTATTTGAGGAATGCCATTGTGGTATACTTAACATAAGTTTAAATACCACAATGGCATTCCTCAAATAGTTCCAAATATTGGTAACGCAGAAAAGTCGCCATTTGATTTGCGGGATTTAAATTCGCGCTTAATCGATTTAATATGATCCATTTGTTGTTTGGTGAAATCATTTCGAAAGTGGTTCTTTATATCAGGATGCGTTACTTTTTAATATAATTTTAGCATCATACTCAGATTTTAAGATAATTTTGATTGGTCTATTATTATTAGATATAGATTTTCTGCCCAATCTTACCAGTTTAGTTGGTTTAATATCTATGTTACGTGCTTCTAATATTTTTTGAACATGTAAAGAATCATGTTTAAATTTTTCCGGCAGATTGGGCGAGGAAGATTCAGATACATTGAATAAAACAACATTTTGTTTTCTAGATAATCTTTCCTCTAATTTATTAAACATTTACAGAGTTAGTAATCGATCATTATCATAATATGTACCTACACCCAGGTGCTTTGAATCTTAATTGTAGGATTATTCGGTGTTTAAAATGTTTTAGGACGACACCATCTTCGGTTCAACCATTTATGAGATTTGCCCTTAGCTAGAGTTCAGCATTTAAAGGCATTTAGAGTAACTGGAGTCGATTATGGGAGACCATTTGAACTAAAAACAAGACAAAGGAGAAACTCTCCAATTACGAAACCCTATATGTTTGTTGGTATGCTTTAGTACTCGAGCTACGAATATCCAATTATTGTCTGAATTAAATACCGACGCATTTTTTGCAGTATTGGGGTGCTTTGTATCTCGTCGTTTGTACTTAGTAATTGTGGCACGAACTTTATTGGTGCTAGAAGAAAACTGACAGAGTGAGCTCAGTTTTTTACTTCTTCGAATGTTAATGAAAAGTGCGCACAAGAGCTGGATGAAAGAGTAATAAAGTGGACGTTAAATTCTCCTTGTGGTCTATGGGAAGCGGGAATTAAGTCGGCGAAGAGGTTGATTGTTAGAGAAATTGGTGGGTGACCTATGAAGAGCTGTACACTATTGTGGTACAAGTTGAAGCTACTACTAATAAACAGCCAATTATTTTCGATAAGGTCAGATCCCAACGATTTGGCACCGCCATTTTCGAAATTTATCTCGTCCTTATAAACCACCCCCTAATAGGAATAGAAGTATTATTCCCGAACTAGCTTATGCAGATTCGAATATAGTAGAAGATAGCACCATTCACTCTGGAAAATCTTTTCATCCAAATAATAGACATAAAGATAAACCGGTTGATCATAACAAATGTCTTCGAACAAAGGCGGTTTGGGGTATTTATCATCAAAATGCACCATGCATTAGAAGAAGTACTGCTACACTTGTGGATATCCTGATGTTAAGATGCGCTCTTGTCCTAAATGTAGTCTGAAAGCGTAAAACGAGCAGATGAGACGATAGGCAGGGGTCATCGTCTCATAATACTTCCCCGCCTCTTGATCAAACGTATGACTCTTCTGTTCGTTGTGTTATAGATTATGTATTATCTCATGTTGATAATGATACTTGTCCCTTCATCACTGTTTCAATTTTGGCAGAAAACTATTAGGATTATTAGACTCTGGTGTAACTAGAACTATTGTTGGAGATAAGGGCTGGAAAATACTACAAGATATAGGTTTCGTTAAATTAGAATCGTGTACTGTTAAGTATACTTCTGTTGCAAATGGTGATATATGTGATTGTCTTAAAATTCTGCACGTACCAGTGAATGCAGAGAAAATAATCGATATTCTTGTATATCCATCATTAAGTCACGCCCTTATTTTGGGGGTTGATTTTTGGGTGAGAATGGGAATCATTCCGGATTTAAGATCTAAAGTATGGAATTTCTCTTGTTATAAAACGAATAATTGTGTGCATAGTATTTATGCTTTGAAGTGTCAAAATTTGATTTCATCAAATTAGCTCAAGATTTTAAATAATTTTATTCATGAAAATTTTACGGAAATAGGTAACGGGTTAGGATGTACTTCTTTGATTGAGCATATAGTTGAAGTTTTGGAGGGCGTTCAACCAATTAAACAAAGATTTTATCCTGTTTCTTCTGCTTTAAAGAAGCATATTGATGACGAAATGTTAGATAAAGGTGTTATAAAACCATCTTCTAGCGCTTGGAGTAGTCATATTATTATGGTCCGTAAGAAAGATGATTCTTACAGGTTTTGTGTAGATTATCGTAAACTGAATTGTGTGACAAAGAGGGATGCCTACCCTTTACCATTTGTTTCCAATATTTTAGATAAACTTAGAGATGCTCGTTATCTTTCTAGTCTTGATATTAAATCTGCTTATTGGCAAATTCCAGTGGATGAACAGTCTCGCTAATACCCAGCTTTTACAGTTCCAGGTCCAATTAAAACGTTTTTCGTTTAGTCTTCACAATGCACCTGCCACTTGGTAATGGCTTATTGATAATGTGCTTGGGGCAGATTTAGAGCCATTTGTATTTGTGTATCTCGACGATATTACGCAAACTTGAGATTTTGACAAAATTTTTGATAGATTAAAATCTGCGGGGTTAACATTGAGTAAAGAAAAAAGTCAGTTTTGTTGAAGTGAACTTCGATACCTTGGATATTTAGTGGATGCTAATGGTCTTCATGTTGACTCGGAAAAGGTTAATGCCATACTGCAAATTCCTACTCCGACCAAAGTCACCGATTGTTATCGTGACAGGTTCATGGTATAGGAGATTTATTTCTAATTTTAGGTTAATGCCACCTCTCACAGAACCATTAAAGAGAAACGTAAAGTTCGGTTGGGGTCTTCCTCAGGAAAAGTCTTTTAAATTGATCAAAGAACGATTAATATCCGCACCAGTACTGTCTTGCCCAAATTTCGATTTACCTTTCACAATTCAAACTGATGCGAGTGTATTTAGTATTGGAGCCGTATTAACACGACTATATTTCTATAGTAGTGAACGGGTTGTGGGTTACCTATCTAGGTCTCTTACAAAACAAGAGCGGAAGAAGTCAACCATCGAACGTGAGTGCCTTGCTGTGCTATGGGCAAAAGAAAAATTGCGACCTTATGTTGAGGGTACCAAATTTACTGTTATCACTGATCACTGGTGTTAATGCCGGTTAAACAATTTAAAACATCCCACTGGCAGATTAGGTAGGTGGAGTGTTCGTTTACAACAGTAGAATTTCGATTTGGTACACAAGAAAGGGAAATATCATATTGTTACTGGTATGCTCTTTCGTTATGCTCCCTGTTGTTGATATTATAGAGACCAAAGAACGTGATAGAATGATCAATGGAAAGAAATGTTAAATAACGTATTGAAATTTCCACTAATATTCATAAAACTTCGAATAATAATATCTTTAAGGTCGGTTGTGCCTTACGTACACAAGTACATGATGTTCATAAATACACTCCATATTTTGTTTGTCTTCGGGATTGAAATGCCCACTATTATTGAGATGAGTGCAGAAGAATCTTCTTCAGGATTCAGGATTGAGGAAGATTCTCTTTTCAATAAGAGACATAACTCGTTTCAAAAGTTATACCTACAAGTTAAAAATTGTTTGCAGAAAGCTAGTGAGAAAAAACAGCATTATTAAAATTTACGACACAGACTTATGTACCCTTACGCCTGTTTATTGTTATTATATATATATATATATATATATATATATATATTTGTGCTAACTTTATTTGATTGATAAATCATTACTAACACTTATCTCTTCACATCTAATCAATCTGTAAATTTTCATTCTTTCTAATTACTCTGACTCACCACTAACACAAATCCCTACCATCATATTTATCATTATTTAGTCTTAGTTTACATATACCATATATGTCTGAGAATTGTAAATTAGGAGATCATTAGAATACTGAATAAACTACGTTGAACAACATCTCGTCTCTTCGTGGCGATACCCACGTACAAAAGTTCACACAACATAAATTGATGTCAGAAGTGGGATCACTGAACAACTCCTGGTGGATTTCAATCCTTTGAAGGGGACCGAACCAGCAGCCGACAGCCTATTAGCCATTCTACAATCAAAATCGAACGGTAATTTTTTTCGTCCGTATTTCATTTTTTTTAAATTTTAAAATGACAGATTCAGAATGTTTAATAAGTCTTGCATTTTTGTATTTCAAGAGAATACTTCAACAATATTCTCAACTTTTTCTTCACCTCTAAATACATGTGATAGGTTATCTTCACTTAAAGAAAACCTTAGACTTTTAGATTTTATGCTTAGAATATAATGATATTTTTTATTTACCTGATGATCAACTAAGACACACACACATGTAATGCAACATAAAATAAAATTAACAACTGATGTCCTAATAAATTCAAGAATATACAGGGATCCCGAAATTCACAAAGAAGAAGTAAAGAATCTAATTGAATAAAATGTTAAAATACAAAATTATACAACCTTCCGCTTCTCCATATTCAAGTCCTTTATGGATTGTTCCGAAAAAAAGTGATGCCTCTGGTAAACAGAAGTGGCGTATAGTTATAGATTATCGTAAATTAAATAATAGCACAGTAGGTGACAATTATCCACTTCCAAATATTGAAGAATTATTTGATCAATTAGGGCATTCACAATATTTTACCACTCTTGATATTGCTAGTGGGTTTCACCAAATAAAAATTGATCGAGAAGACTCATTAAAAACAGCATTTTCCACACCTATGGGTTTATTTAAATTTTATAGAATGCCAATGGGGTTAAAAACCTCACCTGCTACATTCCAAAGGTTAATGAATGTTATTCTTACCGGACTTCAGAGTATGCAATGCTTTGTTTATCTAGATGATATCGTTGTGTATGCTTCAACAATAGAGGATCATACAAATAAGCTAAAAACTGTTTTTGATCGACTTAGAAATGTTAACCTTTTCCTGCAACCAGATAAGTGTGAATTTATGCATCGTGAAATAGCTTATTTAGGTCACATTATTAGTGATAAAGGCATTTCCCCAAAGCCGCATAAAATCAAAGCTTTAGTCGAATACCTTATTCCTAAATCATCCAAGGAAATTAAACAATTTCTTGGACTTTGTGGCTATTATCGCAGATTTATTCCTCAGTTTTCAAAAATTTCAAACCCTTTACTTTCATTATTAAAAAAAGGATATTTCATTCTCATGATCTGCTCCTCAACAAAATGCATTTGATCGTTTAAAATCAATTCTCACTTCATCCCCTATCCTTAAATATCCTGTATTGGGTAAGGAATTCATATTAACAACTGACTCCTTTAACTATTCTATTGGTGCAGTTCTTCCTCAGGGAGAAATCGGAAAAGATCTCCCTATAGCATATGCATCCAGAACACTTAATAGCACTGATGGTAATTATTCAACCACAGAAAAGGAGTTATTAGCAATTGTATGGGCTACAAAACATTTCAGGCCCTATCTATATGGTCCAAAATTCGCTATAAAAACAGATCACAGACCACTTACTCGGCTCTTTAACTACAAAGATCCAACAAGTAAACTTCTGAGATGGAGGCTTCGATTAGAACAATATGACTATGAAATTAAATTTAAACCTGGTCGAGCTAACAGTAACGCGGATGCTTTATCTAGAAATCCTGTTTTTAGTATAGATGCCCAAAATCATAATACATATAATTAATTTATCAAATTTCATTATACTAACGAAACAACTTTAAGTGTAGAGACAATTGATGAAGATATTTTTACAAAGTCTCCGATTGCTGTTATATTTTCTAAAGATTTAAATGAGAATAACGAATTTTACGAAAATATTAGCTCCAATTTGAATTGTCATCAATTGATACAGAAGTCAAATTATATGATATCGTTCATCTTCGTAATAATAATTCTAAAACATTTTGTTTTGCTTATTTCAAATTACAATCACTTTGATAAATTATCTTATAAAGACTTATTTTATTCATTACACATTTAAAACATTAAACTTAATGAATAATAAAATGTATTAAAATTAATTTAAGTTGATGTAATTAAAATAAATTAGTAAAAGCAATTAAATAATTCAATACTCAATATCTGCAGACATCTGAGTAAGTTATTTATATTTCATTATATTTTTATTTTAGTAAACGTTTTTATTTATATTTGAAATCAATTTTATAATAAAGCTGTACTGAAGAGATCGAGAGATCGAAACACGTGTCTGCAGATGGTTATAAATTGAGTATTGAATTATTTAATTGCTTTTACTAATTTATTTTAATTACATCAACTTAAATTAATTTTTTGTTCCAAATTTATCATAATATAGTCACTCACAAATTATTTAACGTACATTAAATCATTTTTAGTTCATTTTACAGAAAGAAATACGTTCAAACTAGTGTTGCTTTGATAGTTGTACTATTTGTAACACGCAAATTAATTTGTATTATTCAATGTCTGTCGAAGTATTAGCTAGAGAAGTAGTTGTTTCAAATTAATTTGTTTTGTAGTCTTAGTAAGACTCATTGTTGTAGATTCACGAAATGTTTTCGTATTTTTAAATTTATTAAACTTAATGAACTTGAAATATTTGAAATTTTTATACCTAACATAGCAAAGTATTATTCAAATTTAAAAGAAGATATAATTAACGAGATGATTCTATTCTTATTTTCATATATTAAGGTTGTTATTGTTAATTGTCATAAAATCACTCCAGTTGATGAAACAGAATTTCTAAGGATATTAAACGAAAACTACAATTAATCTATTGCAGGTCAAGCAGGGTTTATACGAACATATAAAAGAATTAGAGAAAAATATCATTGGTCTAATATGAAAAAAGACATTAAAAATTTATAAAAAATTGTAAATCTTGTCAGTTAAATAAAACAATAAACCAATCAAATCTTTAATAGAAATCACAACTCCTAGTCAAATTCCATTTGAACGACTTGCACTTGACATTATTGGTCCACTTCCTATTACAGAAAATGGAAATAATTTCATTCTTACAATGCAAGGCGACTTAACAAAATTTCCATATGCCAAATCATTAGAAAATCACGAAGCTAAAACAATAGCCGACAATCTCTTAGAATGTATAACCATGTTTGAAATTCCGAAAGCTGTTCTATAAGATAATGTTACTGATTTTTCATCTAATGTTGTCAAAGAACTAAAAAAATTATTTAAAATTAAACATGTATTCAGTCATCCATATCATCCACAAATAAATGGAGCTCTTCAACGAAGTTATTTAACTTAAAAGAATATCTTAAACATTGTATTAACTCTAGCCAAAATAATTGGGATTTGTTTCTCTTGCTATGTTTACTTACAATACTCATATTCATTCATCTACAGAGTTTTCGCCTTTTGAATTAATGTATGGTCACAAGGCGTATATTCCTAGTTCAATAACAAGTACACCTGAATTTCCTTATACCTTTGATGACTATTACTTTCATATTAAGTTAAGATTTAACAAACCATATCAAATTGCTGGTGATAATTTAATAAAATAAAAAAAAATCTAAAACCTATTACGATAAAAAAATCAATAACGTTGTTTTTGCAGAAAACGATTTAGTTTACATTTTAGATAAAAGTACTAAATCGGAACTAAACAAAAAATCAGCACCAAACTATAAAGGTCCATATAAAATCATAAAAGTTAATGAAAATAACACTGTAATTATAGAAATAACACCAAAAAAGCATGTCACTTATCATAAAAATTTACTGAAGCATTATGTTCCAGATACGTAAATTGGGGTGATGAATTCAAACATCGTTTTATTCTTTTCTCTTATTCCATTTGCTTTCTCTATGGTTCCTTATGAAGATAATAAAATAATTAACCATACTGAGATCTATTTTTAAAACCTAGGATCGGCAAAACATTCATTTCTTTCACAAATTTGATTCATTAAAATTAATTACTGTTTAACTCGATAAGATAATAGAAAAAGCTGAAACAGTCTCACATTTAACAGGTCATAAATCTAATGATCGAAAAGGCCGTGGTATTTTTAACGATGGTTCTTATGTTTTTAATTGGATTTTTAGTAAACCTGATGTTGATGATGCAAAATTTACAGTACTCAATTAATGAATTATTAAATCAAAATCATGATCTTACATCCAATAATAATTACACCTAAAAGTTTAAAAATAATAATAATCACAAGTTTAATTAAAATCTGAATTAGAATTTCCAATTTCAATTAATATAAATAATGGTATTCACGAATATTATTCAATTTAATACAATTTCCCTCAAAAAGCGACCCTTCTTATCCATTTTGAATCTTTGCCAATTCCAAATTGGAACCCCGCTCCAAATGCTACACAACATCCACTGTGTTATCCGCTGGAGTGAACTACACATTCAATTTTACTAACTTTGTTCCACAGTTAGATATAAACTCGGACGATTGTTGCATTGGACATCAAGAAATTCTCCAATCAATCCCTCAGATGGAGACCATTGACTTAAGATCTGCTAGCTTAGATGATCTTCGCCAGGCCACCCATCAATTCGAGAAAATGGACCAGGTCCTCACAGACAACATGAACAAACCGTTTATTATAAGACACACTTCATGGATTATGATTATCTGTCCAATAGCAGGTTTTCTCTTGACACTGTTGTGTATATGTCAACTGTGCAAGTGGATATTTTTGCGTAATATTTTGAACTATATTAATTTGCCTCAACAATTATAATAATTCAAGTCTAAGAGAAGTAAAAATATTCTTTATAATTTGATAGTTTTCATTCAGTTATCTATACATATATATACCTATATAAAAAAAATAAAATATATATTTTAGGAGGGTGGTGTTATGTACCCTTATGCCTGTTTATATATATATATATATATATATATATATATATATATATATATATATATATATATATATAGAAACATGGGGGGTGGAATAACGGGTATGCGGCTGGGTCTGCTTAAGAAAACTCTTCTAAATTACTGCCAATATTTCGCCAATTTATTTTTTCGGCTTCATCAGGGCTCTGTACATAACATAAGGCGCAATTAGTTTACAAGACATAACCTCAAAATAAAAACGTGGTGAGTTACAATTTGTGAGTTTTAGAAAATTGGTGAACATCCGGAGGGTGGTGATACATTGGAAGTGAACAGCTACTTTAAAAACGGTGAGGACGACACAAATGTATGATGATAACAGATTAAAATTGAACAAAGAACCGGTTGACAACATCCATGTTGTTCGTTGTTGTCGGAACCATGGACGGTAATGTTGGAAAGGAAGGTCGCGGAGTTGACAGTTATGGAATGGTGACCTGTTATACCGACTATGTTTCCGACAGCAAGGGGACATGGAGGGAAAATTTGAATTAGTAAATTAAATATTTGAAGGTTAATATATGGTAACAATTTGTATGAATTGATGATTAACATGTTAAGACTAACTATATCGGTTTTTAAAAAAGCAAATAATATAACAATTGATTACGAATTTGAAAAATTGTGAAAATTAAGAAAAAATGGGAAATTTGAGAAACATAATTTAATTGAATAAGTTGAAGTTAGGTTACTAAATTTTCGTTGACATGTAGCAAATAATTGGCTGAATGAAATAAAAAGAGTTATAATGAATGTGACTGTGTAGTTGGGTGGCTGTTGTATTGATTTTTTAAAATTTGTTATTAATAGCAAAACTAAAAATTCCAAATTTGAAACTCAACAATAATTCCCACCATAAGGGGGGAATTATCGGAGGTGTAATAAATTTAGGTACACGATTAGGTTGGTCTAGAGAGAATTTTGAGTAGGTTTGGCCGAAATTGAATTTTGGTGTACAATTGGTAAAACGTACCTTATTTGGTGCATTGTGTTTTTTTGGTTGGTTTTTTAGCAGGTGTTATTTAATTTAATAAATTTGGATTAATTACCGTGAGTTTTAATTTGGAAATTCTACTGTCTATAGTGTCGCTCGGAATATCCGTATAAATTTAACGTTCGGAATTATTGTAGCGAAATCTGATTCATACTTAGTGGGAATGGGATGCATCATGTATAGATTAAATGAATTTTCATAATTTATCGGAAGGGAAAGGAAATAGTGAATTTTTGATTTTTCGATTTTACAATTAACGGTGATTAACGATTCAAAATCTAAAATATTTTCAGGTTTCAATTCGAAAGGCATTTCTTCATTATAGTGTGTAGAGATTTTAAGCAATTCTTCATAAAGATCTTGAGGTTTAATTATATCTGAACTTAATATTTTTAATTTACAAAATATCAATGAATTTAGAATATTTTGTAGTATTTTTCCGATAGTTCCCTAAAGTAATATTAATTGGTTATAAAGGTTCTTCGCAAACAGGACGTGCTGATGGTCAATATCTTCTCTTAGAATAGTGTATAATTGCATGATTCTAGATTCCAATAAATTTTGGTTATGTGATATATCTTTTGTTGTATTATTCAAGTTTTCAATAATTTTGGTATTTACCCTATATCCGAATTTTATTTGATTCTGGAGACTGTTTTGATTTTTCTTTAGATGTTTCAAAACTTCGTTAATTCTTTTATCGTCGTAAGCGTCCAAGTTTCCACTAATACTTTTAATTATTGAGCCTAATCCGTTTATTAATCCTCTTTTTGTTCTTTTTGTTTATAACATTTGACTGGCTTCAATTTTTGAAATAATATCCTTTCTAATATACTTCTGAAGATTATCGTAATTTTGGAAATCTCATTTATATTTTGTTATGTTGTTTACGGTGTCCGTGAGAAATTCATATTGAGAATTTAGTTTATTAAATTCATCATATATTGGCTTTAAATCATAAATATGCACGAATACGTATTTACTTTTCTCTAGCTTCGCATTTCCTAAATTTATCGGTAATATACCAGCATTAAAAGTCATGTTCTTTATTTCGAACCCTAATATTTGTGCTATAAAACAGCAACCTGGAATAAATAATTCGAATTAGTTTTCGTTAATATAAATTTTAACTTGAATATTTGAATTTCCGAATTTATCATTTGTTTAACAATATTGTATTCTAATTTGTCAAGACCGCAACCTAGCTTTGGTATAGCTGATTTTTTAATATTATTATCTGAACCAAATTTCTTTAAAGTGAGAAGAGTTCTAAAAAGGTTTTTATGTGTAGGTTTATCAAAATATCTGTGTTTAGTACTTAAATATATAATAGTAGAGAATATTAGCGGGTACGGGGACAGGAAGTATTCCCAAGGTCACCGGAAGTTGCGGTTTCCGGTTGCGGACGTTGCGGTTTCCGGTCGCCGGATGTTGCGGTTTCCGGTCGCCGGATGTTGATAAGGCCTTCCTGTAACGGATGTTGATAAGATATGTGGTTTCCGGTCGCGGATGTTGCGGTTTCCGGTCGCCGGATGTTGATATGGCGTTTACACAGTGAGATGTAGATATGGTGTAACGTATGTTGATAAGATATAAATATTTCAGAGCTATATTATTCACCAGTTTAAATTGAGCCGTCAACGCATAACAATCATCATGTTCTCGTGCACGTTCTGCAAATTAACCTTTACTCATAAGTATAATTTGACAAAGCATGTCAAAAAGTATCATGCCCAAAACGGTGTTAAGCGGGTTGCCGACCTTCCACCAGCCAGGGTGCCTCCGACGAAGAAGGCAAAGCCCATCCGCGGCTCTTCTTATGTGGATCTTCCCCCATCGATCAAGAAAAAACAGGCCTGTATCAATGTACAAAATGAAGATGAGGCCTGCTTCGCTTGGGCGGTAGTGTCAGCTCTTCACCCCGTTGATCATGGAAACGCACCCCATCGTCCTACATCATACCCTCACTACACAACCGTGTTGAATTTAACAGGTATGGAGTTGCCATTAAAACTTAAAGATATTTCTAAATTTGAAATTTTAAATAATATTTCAATTAATGTTTACGGGCTAGAGTTTGATTCTGATAAGCATGTTCACGAAGTGGTAGGGCCGATTTATTTCACGAAATCAAAGCGGGATAGCCATGTTAACCTCCTTTACATTGAGGATGGAATTAAAGGCCACTATGTCTGGATAAAGAATTTATCCCGCCTTGTTTCATCTCAAGTATCTACACATAAATCAAAAACTCATCTATGTGATGGGTGTTTGACTTTCTTCTCCACGGAAACCGCCCTGCATAATCATTCCCAGCATGACTGTAATAAAGTGTATACAGTCATGCCCACCACTGATTTAATAAAAAATAAAAACGGCGATATGGTACCCGGAAACATTTTATCATTTGATAATTATTGTTCTAAAATTCGGGTGCCTTTTACTGTTTATGCCGACTTTGAATCACTTCTCGTCCCGATTCAAACATGCCAGCCGGATCCAAATACATCTTTCACATATTCATCACATGTTCATACTCCGTATTCCTTCGCTTATTATATTAAATGTTCTTATAATTCAAATTTAGATAAATTTGTGACATATACTGGTATGGACTGCCCCAGAGTATTTATGGAAAAATTGAGCGCTGATGCTAAATTAATTTATGAAAATTATTTAAAACCCATAATTCCAATGTCAAAATTAACTCCGGGTGAACAGAACTTATTTGATACAGCTAAAGAGTGCCATATCTGTGAAAAATTATTAAACGCTTGTGATAAGGTGGCAGATCATTGTCATTTAACGGGGAAATTTGTCGGAGCCGCCCACTCCAAATGTAATTTAAATTATAAAATTCCTAAATTTTTACAGATTTTCTTTCACAATTTAAGCGGTTATGATTCCCATTTATTTATTAAAGAGTTTGCCTTAGATACAGACAAAATTGATGTAATTCCCCAAAACAAGGAGAAATACATATCATTTTCTAAATCAATTAAAGTTGACAAATATACAGACAAGCGAGGAATTGATCGCGATATTTATTTAAAATTAAGATTTTTGGATTCGTTTAGATTTATGGTCTCGAGTTTAGATAAATTAGCTAAAAATTTAAAAGTGGATCAACTAACTACTGTCAGAAAACATTTTCCGGAGGACCATCAATTTAAGTTAGTGACAAAGAAAGGTGTATTTCCTTACCAGTACATGGATTCCTTTTCAAAATTATCCGATTCAAAATTACCACTAAAAACTTCATTTTATAATTCGTTAACAAAGATGGATATCACCAATGCGGATTACGAGCATGCGCAAAACGTATATTCAGACCTATACTTGAAAACAGATGTATTACTTTTAGCCGACGTGTTTGAAAATTTCCGCGATGTTTGTTTAAAGGCATATAATTTGGACCCGGCTCATTATTATACGGCCCCAGGTTTGTCATGGGATGCCATGCTGAAACTGACAGACATTAAATTGGAATTACTGACAGACATTGACATGCATCATTTTATACGTAAAGGGATAAGAGGCGGTATAAGTCAATGTTCTTTGCGACATGCAGTAGCCAATAACAAATACATGTTCGACTTTGACAAAACGAAACCCTCGACATATCTCACGTACTGGGATGCAAACAATTTGTATGGGTGGGCAATGTCACAATTATTACCGTATGCGGACTTTAGATGGTTAAGCACGACAGAAATTGAAAATTTAAACGTATTAAATGTTCCCGATAATTCATCCACAGGATACATTTTAGAAGTGGATATTGAGTATCCAGAAAATGTTCACAATTTACACAACGATCTACCTTTTCTCGCAGAAAATATGGTGCCACCAAATTCAAAATTCACGCAAACTAAACTTATTCCAAATTTAAACAATAAAACCAAATATATAATTCATTATCGCAATTTAAAGCAAGCACTAAGAAACGGTTTGAAATTAGCGAAAATTCACCGCGTAATTTCTTTCAAGCAGTCTGACTGGTTAAAGAGGTACATTGATTTAAACACTTCAATGAGGCAGGCTCGAAACGATTTCGAAAAAGATTTCTTTAAATTAATGAATAATTCAGTTTTTGGAAAGACAATGGAAAACGTAGATAAACGTGTAGACGTCAAATTGGTGAATCATTGGAAGGATATCGGGAAACGTCGGGGTGTGGAAAGTTTAATAGCAAAATTAAATTTCAACTGTTGTTCAATTTTTACCGAAAACTTAGTAGCGATCCAATTGGATCGTTTGCGGGCTGTTTATAATAAACCGATTTACGTCGGGTTCTCAGTTTTAGATCTTAGTAAATTATTAATGTATGAATTTTATTATGGCTATTTAAAGTCTAAATATGGAGATAAGGTGAGATTGTGCTACATGGACACGGACAGTTTAACGCTACAATTTGAGACTGATGACATTTATAAGGATATGAAACAAGACTTGAATAAATTCGACACTAGTAATTTTGATTCTAATAATCAGTACGGCATCCCTTTGCAAAACAAGGCCGTATTGGGTCTGATGAAGGATGAGAATGGGGGAATGGTTATGCAAGAGTTTGTCGGATTAAGAGCTAAAATGTATGCGAATAACGTGGAGGGGAAATGGTCTAAAAAGGCTAAAGGTGTTAAGAAAAATGTAGTGGCGAATGATTTAAGCGGTTCAGATTACTTAAGGTGTTTGAATGAGTCGGCCACAATCATTAAAAAACAGAACCTTTTTAGATCAATCAAACACACAATTTATTCAAACACGCAAAATAAATTGGCTCTATCACCATTTGATGATAAGCGGTATATTTGTGAAAACAGAATCGACACTCTAGCCTGGGGACATAAAGATATAGTGGCAGCTCCATCTACCGATTAATTTATTTTTATTTATGTCTATTTTAAGAATGAATTGAATATGTATCATATTATCAACAGCATTCACATTATTTTTAATGTGGGCTCTATGTGTTTTTGCGGGGATAATAAAGGTTCCTGTAATGAACATACACTTTAAATAAAAAACACTTGTAAAATAAAACAGTTTTTATTCTTTACCCTTTACATACTTGTATAATTTTTCAACGTTTATAATGCTACACATACTTAATCTATTTTTGTGCACTTGACAACAATAGAAAGATTTTTTTAAATTAGGACAATCCACATCTAATTCTAAATCAATAACATTATCATAAAACTTTTTCAGGTAAGTGCATTTTTGACTTCCTTTAACATATACAATATCTGCAAACAGTTTTTTAAACAGCTTTGGTAATTCGCTCAGATCGCTTTCACCACTGTTGTAGGGGATTCCGTGATAATTTTTCTCCAACCACTTAACTTGTTTCTTTGAACCTGCGTTGAGGTCGCGATACTGCATTGATGGTTTGAATACATATGCGAGTATATTTTTCCCATCATACGTAGCAGCAAGCTCCTTCGGAGTAAAGTCAGGGGTACAGAATCCTTGAATATCAATTAATAATATCTTTGGTGGTGGTGGGGATGTAATCCTTTTCAGGAAAATAGGTGTCAGTAAATTTTCGGCAACTCGGATACGCTTCTTGAATCGTAATCGGTCAGCAGCTTCTTGCATCCAATTTATATCATCATTATCCTCTTCCAACACATAAGTAAATGTCACCGGAATCAAATCAATGAAAACTTTTAGAGCCATTTTTAAATAATTTTTCTAACGATTCCAGATATCGGTGTATACTCGACAATTGAATCACTCAAAATGAGACAGTATGCGCGGGTATTATCTTTAAATATTTCAGATGCCTCCATCTCAATGCGCAGGTCCACGGCTGATGATTTTACACTTTCATTTTGCTTTGACACATCAAACACAAAAATCGCACAATTTTTAAATTCAATAAATGATAATAGTGGTCGACTCGGTTGATTGTAATAGCTTCGTTGAAAATTACAGTACATGTTATAGACAGTCAAGTAATCATCTCGATCAAAATCCAAATGTAGATTATCGTATGGGAAAGATTCAGAATTGAGATAAACTCTAATATTTTTAATTTTGCTATGATCAAACGTCGACGCGTCAGCGTTAGCCACACCTCTTTTATTGGTTTGAAAGGCAAGAATCACATATCGTGGCTTTTCCAATCCGCTTGAGGTTTTTACGGCCCAGATATCATCTCGAGATTTTTTTAATGCTGGCAGTTCATGTAATTGCCATTTTCGGAAAGGTATTAAAATGTTTGCATCACTTTTCACTTGCTCAATCATTTGCAATTTTAATTAATCATTTAGTTCAACATGTGGCACTCGCCATTCAATTTTATTTAGTTTAAATTTAATTTGTGCATTCTCATCATTACACGTAAAACAATTTACATCAGTGGAAGATCTAAGTAAAATCAATTCCTGTTTAACATTAATAATTAGCTTTTGATAATCTTCTGCAAATCCCAATAAACATTTTAGTGGAATCAAAGCATAAAATGCTTTATTAGTAAAATATGTTTTAATGTGCCCCGTTTTGGCCCACCCTGCTATTCCCAATTCTTTCATGTCCTGAATATCATGATAGGATAGCAAACCTTTTAAAGTACTAGCGATTCCCAAGTCGCGGGTTCGATCAATTTCGACTCCATTTAATTCAAATCTAATTTCTTCAAACAGAAAGGCGAATGCATTTGTAATCAACTCAAACTTTTTACCTTGAGCGAGTTTGTGGTCAACTTCACCACTTAAGTAAATATAACTGTTTCCGGGGCAGGTATAAATGTCTTGATTTTGAATTGTTATTCGAATTTCATCGTTATTTTCAAAATTTGTGGTTCTGGGCTGATATGTATGGTGTTGATATTTACTGATGCGATCATCATATTGCACTTGTTCAAAAACGTTTTCCATAGTTTTTAATTTTATAACCAAGAGATGTCAATCTAGCGATATTAATACGTGTCACCTCGTTGAGTGATGGTTTAATACTGATGGTATTTGAAGTTGTCTTATATTTTTTATCGAAAACTATCCCCATGCTTTTAATTCGAGTCTAATCAAAATATTCTCTCCTCTAAAATTAATCAATTCACCTTCTTGATCGATAATTCTCAGTGTTATATTATCGATTCTATCTCTAGTGTTTACCGGTAGATATAAAATATTTTTTGGTTCAATGTTAATCGCGAAGCCGGGGTCAACTGATGGACTAAATTCAAACAACGTATGTGATAATTTATCGTCGTAATAGGCGCCTGAAGTAATATTACACTCAATTCTTATTGAATCAACTTTAATTATTTGCACGGGTAAATCTGACGTGTGCAAGATTCCCGCCTTGAGAATTTTGTTTCCAGAAAAACCGAGTAATTTGCCTACAGTCCCTTTATTCGTCGAGAAATCTATATCGAATTTACTTTTTAATTCACACTGTAAAGTATTATTATTAGGTTTAAGCGATAAGAGTTTATCAACTTCCTCTTTTTTCTTATCACCCAACAGCTGTTTTTGCAAATAAGTTTCAATGTCAGCAATCTCGTATGAACCCGTAGGTATGTTTATTGTTTTATTACCGTAAATAAATTTATTATTAACACCGTCTTCAATATTTGGTATTGAATTATAGGTATGAAACCCAATTAACCCCAAACAGTACTGCCGATTTGGATCAAGTTCTATAGGGGGATAATAGTTTGTTGAGAGTACACTGCTTGTGCCTTGTAAGGTGAAGGTCTGAGACATGACTGACTTATCTTGAAAATATTTTCTTTATTTATATAAAAATTCTATACACAAATGTCCGCAATTATAAGAAGTAAACGATTGATATTGATCGTGATTGTATTTAATTTTACAATTTTTAAAATATTTAATTACTTCTTGAGGTGGTGGTAAGTTTCCAAAACTGTCAAAGTATTTAACAATATTTCCATTTTTTTTATATGCTACCCAATGAGTTCCTGCTCCATCTCGAGAATCTAAATTAATAATCCCAGCTTCTTTATTCCACGGTTTAGTTGGCAATGAATCACGCATAAACACTCCTCGAAAATACGGTACATTTTTCACCGCTTTTAACAAATCTATTGTGGTTAGGGCGCGGTCGGGTAGCGAGTTTAGCAGTTTTTTGACTTTTTGAGATATAATCCCATTCCTTTTCGGTACGGTTTTAAAAATAGTCCTTTTCCCTGTTTTCCAAGAGCTATGGCCTCCATCGTTTTATTATGTCGTTGAGCTTCTTCCAGTTTTTGTCGAGCAGTTTTCGCACTGTTTACTGCTTTAGCAATACCTGCAGCGCCCCCTGCCAGCGAACCGAGAGCGCTGAGTCCGGCGAATATAGGAATCAGGGGTAGGATTCCACCTTGTTTCGGAATAGGTATAATTCTTGGAGTTCTAATCTTTTTCTTACCAGCAGCAGATAGTGCAATCTTGCTACTCTCTTTAACAGCTCCGGGCTTATCAATTTTTCGCTTAAATTTCTTAATCGCCTTGCGGGCTTTCATCACAACACCGCTCCTTAGCGGTGTAACACCCATCCCCATCTTTCTCTTAATCTTCATAGCCCCAGTAATCGCCAATGCTGCTGCTTTTTCACTAAATTTTGCGTCTTTAGCTTTTACCCTGCTCCAGGCGACTCCCTCCAACACCTCATCTGCTTTATGTCGCTCGTTTAGATCTTTGTTCTGCGAGTAAGCAATATCGTGCTTCTTACAGGCTGCGTCCAAGGGATTAATACCGGGGTCACCTCTTTTTAACCTTTTTTCCAACTTTGTTCCCGGACCGCAATACTGATATCCAGGTATGTGCGCTTCGAACGGGAGCTTATTAATGATTGAATTAATGATGCCTCTACCACTATAAGTTATCATTTGAGAGTTACATGACATCACACCGCTATATATACCTACCGACAGATAATATCAGTATTAGTACAATGAAGGTTGTCAAGCAGAAACAATCTCTCCCAATAGCAAATTTAGATAAATGGGTGGGTGATGGATTGAAAAATAAAATACGTAAACATGGTGACCTACTACCTAACTCAATTAGAGCTATAATTTGCGGACCATCTAATTGTGGAAAATCTAACGTAATGTTGTCACTCCTACTCAATGAGAACGGGCTAAAATTTGAAAACATTTATGTATATTCAAAGTCACTCTATCAGCCAAAATATACATTTTTACAAGGAGTCGTTAGCACCATACCCGAGATTGAGTATTTCCCGTACAAAGAGAATGCTGAAATTATAAGACCAGAGGAGGCTAAAGAGCATTCAGTTTTTATATTTGACGATGTGGCGTGTGATAGACAGGATAAGATTCGAGAATATTTCAGTATGGGCAGACACAAAAACATTGACTCATTCTATCTTTGTCAGACTTATACTAGAATTCCTAAGCACTTGATTCGTGACAATGCTAATTTTATTATATTATTTAAACAGGACGATCTTAATCTTAGACATGTGTATAATGATCACGTAAGTAGTGATATGACATTTGAAAAATTTAAATCGTTGTGTGCAGAGTGCTGGAAAGAAAAATATGGATTCATTACAATAGATAAAGATGCCGATGCGGGTAGATATCGCAAAGGCTTTGATCAGTATATAATTATAAGCTAACCAACATCTACTGCATTACAAGTCCAAACTTCATCCGAGTCATACAACCAAGGAGCATAATAAGGCTCATTAGGAATAAAGAGGCTGATTGAGTAAAGAGGCTCATTAGAAAAAGAGGCTCATTAGAAAAAGAGGCTCATTAGGAAAAAGAGGCTGATTAGAAAAAGAGGCTGATTAGAAAAAGAGGCTCATTAGAAAAAGAGGCTCATTAGGAAAAGAGGCTCATTAGAAAAAGAGGCTGATTAGAAAAAGAGGCTCAAGAGGAAAAAGAGGCTGATTAGAAAAAGAGGCTTATTAGGAATAAAGAGGCTCATTATATAAAGAGGTTCATTGTGAACTGTAAGATGAGTGATGTTAAAAGAAAAATAATTAATGCTCAAAGAGCTATTAGAAGAAAATTATTGGCACTAAAATTAAATCGTAATGAAAATGACGAGAGATTGAAAAGAATTTATCAACCAATCACGGAACCTTTACAATCAATTGTAAAATCCAACAAAGAAATTATTAAAACCAATGAAGATATTAAACGAGAAAATCAAGAAATTAAACAAGAAAATAGGAGAATAAAAGAGGAGGGCATTCAGTTTGCTCATTCATCACCACTTAAACCAAAAAGTTTACAATTCATGGATGATGATCATTCATCACCCCTTAAACCTAAAAGTTTAGAATTCATAGATGATGGAGATGTCTTTACACACGAGCCTATCAAACAAAATCTATCAACAATTTCTATTCCTGATCCAACCGTACTAAACGAATATTTGGAGCAATTTGCACCACTACCGAGGCAATATATTGAAAAATTATTGATTGAGGGTGGTGATGACTTTGATCCTATTCATGGCATTAAATTTAATAATGATGACGCTAAATTAAAAATTGGTAACACTGTAATTGATTTGGATGGGAATGATTTAATAATTGATGGCCTTACATACAAAGGTACTTCAGGTCTGTATGAATTGTTGTTTAGAAAAGATCCTTATGCATTTACAGAAGACGATCAAAGAAATTATGTAGATATACTTAAAAGAACAAACTCATTACATCGTCGTTTCGACCCGGAACAACAACTTCAAGGGACTAGGTCACACAAGTATAGAAATATTATAAAACCATTACTACCAACTTCACATAAAAAACGATCAAAGTCTGAATCAAGTGGTCAAAAGACTAAAGGTGGTCGTGGTTTCGATTCAAACTTAATTGTTGAAAATAAAAAGCATAGATATACCTATTGGAATGATCCTAATGAATTGATTGAAAGACTATGGATATTACATGCCTCAAAACGAGCTGGAAATAATTCACACGCCAATGAAATTGCATCAATCGAGGAAGAGCTCAGAGAAGCTAATATAATCTATTAATTTCATCATTTCACATCATTTCCATAATGTCCGTCGACAAGTTCGGACGTCATTCCAGCAAGGTTATAACTTCAGGTCGCGGCCCTCCTGGCATCGGTTTCAGTCTAACACAGGAAGGGCATTTTAACATTGACAATAAACAATTAAAAAATGTATTGGAGCCTTGTGAATTGAATGATGCTGCGACTAAATTATATGTTGATAACAATTATGATAAAATTTCTAAAATCTTAACTCTAATTGAGGAAAAAATTGTTTCTATAGATGAAGAAAATAGACTTGAGTTAAAACGTAAGAATGGAATTTAATGAGGCGATAAATAATAAAACAAATATTATAAGGGATGAATTAGACACAATTATTACTAATAATACAAAGATTATAAAGGATGAATTAGACACAATTATTACTAATAATACAAAGATTATAAAGGATGATTTAGATAAAATTTTTACTAATAAAACCAAAAGTATAAGAGATGATTTAGATGTAATTTTTACTAATAAAACCAACAGTATAAGGGATCATTTAGAGCAAATCTTTTATAATAAAATGAAAAATATGGATGCAATGATGCTCGGTATTGCTGTTGATTTAAAAAAAGTGTATAATTTCCTGTAGAAGAATGTGCCAGGAAAACTAGAAAACAATATTAATGAATTCATAGAAACTCGTGAGGTATTAAACAAAATAATAAAGAGCTTGGATGGGCAGAAAGGGGCTCAGACAACTATTAACACACCATGAGTAAAGTAAAAAGTGATGTAGTAAATGAGCTGCATAAGCCTGCAAGAAAAATATTTCCTGGACGACGCACAATTATTAAAGGACTGGACGATTTATGGCAAGCCGATTTAGCCGAATTTGGACTTTATGCAAGAGAAAATAAAGGATTTAAATATATTCTGGTGGTGATTGATTGTTTTTCAAAGTATTTATGGACTATACCATTAAAAGACAAATCTGGTATAAATGTGGCTAATGCATTTAAAAGTGTAATTATGATAGATGACAGAATGCCTAAAAATTTACAAACCGATCAAGGAAAAGAATTTTACAATATACACTTTAATAAAGTTATGCAAAAATATAGGATTAATCATTATTCTACTTATACCGTAATGAAAGCCGCAATAGCAGAGCGTGTGATAAGGACTTTAAAAGATAAGTTATATCGCACATTCAGTTTGCGAGAGACGTATCGCTGGATAAACATTTTGGATGAAATTACAGCTGATTACAACAAACGGAAGCATAGTACTACAGGAATGCGACCATGTGACGTCACTAAAGATAAGGAGCGTCACTTATTAAAAACTGTTTACTCACATATCAAAATCGCCGGAAAGAATATCTTTAATTTGGGTGATATCGTGCGTATTAGTAAGCAAAAAGCATTATTTGATAAGGGTTACACACCAAATTGGAGTACTGAATTATTTAAAATCAAATCCATCAAAGTATCAAATCCCACCGTTTACCTGTTGGAAGATAGTTTGGGGAATCCAATTAAAGGTGCGTTTTATGCTGAAGAACTTCAAAAAGCTAAACATGATGATGTATATCTAGTGGAAAAAGTGTTGAGGAAAAAGGGGAATAAAGTTTACGTCAAGTGGTTAGGTTTAGATAAATCACAAAATAGTTGGATAGATAAATCTAATGTTGTGTAATATAAATATAATAAAATATGATATTTTAATTCAGTGTTTAATTAACATCCTTGCAAGAAAGAGCGATCATATGTTGTACATTTTTTGTCTCGGTTTATTATCAATGACGTCTGCGGCGACATTTGATGCTGTAAAATATCTGCAGAGATTCGGTTATATAAATGGTACCGATGAATTTTTGATGGACATAAAAAACGAAGAAGATCCAAAGTTTGTTGAAGCACTTCAAACATTTCAAGATTATTATAATTTACCGGCCGATGGGAAGTTGAATGAAGAAACCCTCTCTTTGATGAGACGTCCACGTTGCGGTGTTAAAGATATTAATGATTATACTCTCGGTAGAGACTATCAAAAGTGGAATTTTACACACATATCATGGAATTTTATGAGAGTGCTGCCAAATTCTAAAGAAATTAATATAACAAATAAGGCATTCAAAATTTGGGAAAAATTTTCCAATTTAAAATTTAGTAGAAATCTATATAACCCTAACATTATAATTTCATATCAAATAAAACGTCATAAATTTTTAAAATGTAACAATAAAACATATTGTCACTTTGATTTTGATGGGCCTGGTACTGTGTTGGGGCATGCCTTTTATCCTTCCATTAGTCAACGTAAGGTCGAAGTACATCTCGATAAAGAGGAAAAATGGTGTTATGAAAATTATTGCTCAGAATTTGAAATAAGTTTATTATCAGTACTCGTGCACGAACTTGGTCATGCTTTAGGTATTTCACATTCATTGCAAGATGATGCTATTATGTACGCGTTTTATTCACCAGCGAAAACTCAATCATTAATCGATTTATCTGACGATGATGTTCACGCCATTCAGAAATTGTATGGTGTTAAAGCGAGTGAACCAACTACAACTATGAAAACGACTGCGACATCTATAAAAACGACTACTGCATCTATGAAAACATCTGAAAATCCTATTGACTATTTACCAACGCCGCCTAAACTGTGCTTATTTCATGATGTAGATGCGTATTTGATAGTACAAGATATGCTATATATATTTTATAAAAATTGGGTTTGGCATAAAAAATTGGATGATGATAAAATTATTGGTCCATTAATGATTAGAAATTGGCTCACCTTTTTACCTACATCATTTACTAGAATTGATGCAATCTATCAGAGAGCTGATGAAAGTATTGTAATTTTTGCTGATAAACATGTTTACCTTATCGATGCACACAATTTAAATCTCAAACAAGGCGTTTTAACGAATTCTATCCTCGGCATGCCCGATGATTGTGAAGTTAAAGGTGCTGTTAATACATACAAAGGTCAAACATTTGTGTTTTGTAATGATGACAAGTACATTAAAATCAGTGAATGTAATTTTTGGGCCAATGGTGTTGGATACATTTCGCGCCAATTCCCAGGAATTCCTTCAAACATAAGTGGAGTTTTCCGATACACAAATGGGAATCTTTAATTCTTTGATGAAGACAAGACGTATGAATTTAATGAATTTACTAAAACTCTTACAAGTGTGAAGAAAAGGAATAATGAACACTTTAATATTATATGTCCTCGAAAAGATATATTACTGGAAATTAAGTCCTTATTATCCAAAATACTTTTAAATAATTAGATTAAAATACAAGTCTCGACAGATCTCAACAGATCTCGACAGGTCTTGGCAGGTCTGAGAAAACTTAAATGGTGGGGGAAATACTATAAAATGTTCTGAATGTATTATCACTCGAGTAGAAGTATCGAGGTAGTTAAGATGTCTACGTCAAATGGTGTCACCTTCACAGATCCTCTTGAAAAGGAAATCTGTGAGTATGACGTTGCAGTCAAGAAAGAAGCAGTTCTTCTGGGGCAATCAACATATCCCTTGAACAAATCTGGAACAAAGAACGTATCCATTGGCATCAGCCCTGCCGTCGGATTCATCCCCATTGTTAAAATCTGGGGAGCACACTCCTGCATCTTTTTCGCCGAGGAGGAATGGGATCAATTTTCCTCAATCAATATCTGCGAGCTGGTAGAACCCGCAATAATCGGCGATCATAAAATCACGAAGAGCGAATACCGTGACTTAATGGCGATATGGATCGAACAGCGGAACTTTAGCGTTATAATATCGGAGGGAACAGCTGAGAATTTATTAAGTTTGAAAAAAATTATTAATTACAAGTTGAATGAATTGAAAGCGTTAGAGTTTCATTCATATTATAATTGTATTTTATCGGCTTGTTTAAATATGTCTGGTGATTTGTATATGAATGTACAAACACTTATTTCTTCACACAAAAATGTTCAAAACGCTTATCTAATGCTGGAATGTTTACATATGTATTTAAATAAAATGTGTTTAGATTTTGAGGTTATGAGAATATTTAAATAAAAAAATCTTTTAATATACATTTTTTTAATTATCCCCTCCAGAAATTCCTATTTTTATATATTAACTTGTATTATTTTAATTCAGTTTCTTGTTGAACGGTATAAGATGAAGACTAAAGTTGATAAAGCAATAGAGTCATTTTATGAACATCGTCTAAACTCAAATCAGGTTAAATTTTTACCAACTTATCTATTAAATCAACTAGAGGGTATACAACTACTAAGAATCTGGGAAGCTCTACCGATCGAATATCAGCAACAATCAGAACACAGACTCCCTTGCTTCGAACATTGTAATAGAGGTGAAGATAATGGGGATGGACCACCACCACCTAAGATCCGTTGTGAGGGGTGTAAACGAAATAATGGTGATTCGACGTCTATTAGGTGTTGATGTCAACGAAACATCAATTACTCCGTATTCCGTCGAGCAGACTACCCTTGGAATGTGGATATCTTTTTGCTTAAGAGTTGTAATAATATTAATTCTTATAATATTTACTATATGCTATTTATGTAGGGATTATAAGAAATATTAAAAATCTGTATTAAAAATCTATTTATTAAAACTATTTACAACTATTTAAAACTATACTATTTATTTATATGATAGACTATTTTAAAATGTGCTGCTAATATCTTGATGGCGAATCTAAAATGGCCTCCCAATCCTCCTCCTCCTCCTCCTCCTCCGGAGGGGGTCCATACACCCGATTACCAGCTCCTGGGATATCACCTGCTGTTTCATGAGTGAGTAGGTGAATCTAAGATGCCATCTAACTCCTCATCTGACTAAATAAAAAACACATCATAACAATTGCATGAATTTAAAAATTTGTATAACTTACATCCTCGACTTCTGTGTCGAGATCAAAAATGGAATCATTGTCCTCATCATACTAAATGAAAACATCATAACAATTGCACGAATTTAAATTTGTATTACTTACATTCTCGATGTATACCCCAAATTCGGCTAACTGAGCCGGTGATGCCCCCAAAAATGTTGACGGAGCAGGAGAAGGGGGTCCATACACCCGTTCCCATATTTCTTGTGTAGAGGGCAACGGTGGAGTCGGGGGCAGCGGCTCCTCATCTGATAATGAGGATGATGTGGATGGAGCAGGAGCGGGGGTAGATACTATCGGTCTCCTGAGCGGGGGCAGCGGCTCCTCATCTGATAATGAGGATGATGTGGATGGAGCAGGAGCAGGAGTTGATGTTTGTGGTAAATATACCCTCCTAATATGCCCCGCCCCAATGGGAGCGCGGCAAAAACAACATTTACGGCGCTCCTCTAACCTCTTCACACATCCCCAACAAAAAAGGTGCCCACACTTCAGGGCGAATGCCACCCAATTCGTCATGCAAATTGGACATTCGCCGCATCTGACCCCTTCAGTAAATTCTGTAAATAATGATAAAAAATTATTTTATAAACAGAAATTCTTATTACGAATTACGAATTACTTACCTTCATCAATATAATTCATTTTTTTCACAAAAAATAAACACACACAAAAATTCGCAAAAAACACGTTATAGTGCAAATAAATCAACACTTCTAACCACGCAAACTGAATGCACGTTTAATTTATACCGTTGTTTTATAAATTGTTGGGGGTATATCCAATTTATCTATACCACATTTAACGATAATCAAAAATTAATCTTTGCCACATCCAATTTATCTATACCACATTTAACGATAATCAAAAACTAATCTTTGCCACATCCAATTTATCTATACCACATTTAACGATAATCAAAAACTAATCTTTGCCACATCCAATTTATCTATACCACATCCACCTGATTAATTTTTATTCAGATAAATTCATTTTTTCTAAATGGGTGGTAAGCCGGTTAATTCCTGTACGTAACTCTAATTCTTTGGTCAGCCGGTTAATTCCTTTACGTAATTCCAATTCTTTCTTTAGACGATCGATCGATTGTTCTAAAATTTTAATTTTTCTCGAAATAATATTTCGACTTTTACGTAGAAACTTCTCTTTGTTCATTGTAGTCTTAAAATCTTTCATCTCGCTCGAGGTGTTTTAACGGAATGAGCGATACGTGTCGACAATTATGAAACTTGAAGCGGAAGGGTTATGAATTCAGTTGGTACTACTATCTCCATCTCACTCTTTCAATAGAGTTACTCGCACTTATGGCAAGATAAGAATTCAGTTGGTACCACTGTCACCATATCTACATCTCACTCTTTCAATACCGGAAGAGAGCTACTCGCACTCATAGGCTCTTATGGCAATTCGCGCACAGACCTGTGTAAACGCCATATCAACATCCGGCGACCGGAAACCGCAACATCCGCGACCGGAAACCACATATCTTATCAACATCCGTTACAGGAAGGCCTTATCAACATCCGACGACCGGAAACCGCAACATCCGCGACCGGAAACCACATATCTTATCAACATCCGGCGACCGGAAACCGCAACGTCCGCAACCGGAAACCGCAACTTCCGGTGACCTTGGGAATACTTCCTGTCCCCGTACCCGCTAATATTCTCTACTTATAATAAATTTATTATTGTCTTTCAGAAAACATAACGAGTTGACTTGGGGTTTTTGTTTAATTAATTCTTTCTTTCTACCGAATTTGTTTTTAAAATCTAACGCTATTCCAGCACTCATCTTTAAATCTTGGCTTACACAATGGACCAATGAAAAATCTTTTTGGGCATTAAAAATACTATCATTTATTTCTGTAATATTATATTTTATTTCATTATCATTGTTTGTGTCAAAGTATTTTTTAAAACTATCAAAATTTAATATTTCTTCTGTATTTTATCGAGTTACCCTGGGCCTTTTTATATTTGAAATATGAATTTTTTCGACCTGATTGTGATGTCTTTGTTCGATTTCAGCGGTTTTATGGTCTGGATTAATAGCTTTTATTTTTTCCTTTTTATATTTATTCTTAGTTTTGGATTGTTTTTGTTTATTTTTTACATAAATAGTTCCGGGAATATTTGAGACATCTTCTCGTGTTTCATTGTGTTTATCAGTAGATTTAGTTTTGGTTTTATTAATGCTTTCATTAATTTTTTCATAAAATACTTTAACTTTGTTTTTGTGATTCTCAACGTAACTATTTGTAATAAGATTTTCAAGATTAAAATCTAAAAGTGAATTGTTGTCGATATGACCAGAAATGATTTCTTGGGGTTTGAATTTTGTAATCGAGTGAATTGAATTATTATATGCCAATATTGCGTATAGTATTTTGGCTTCGATTGGTTCCTTTTTAAAAATTGGTTGGTTGTTTAGAAGCCTAATGTGTTCGATTATGGTAGAATGAACCCTTTCTACAACTCTATTAGATTCTGGATGTTGCGAGCTTATAAAATGTAATTTGATTCTGTGTGTTTCAAGAAGTTCTTTAATGACCGTATTTTTAAATTCGAGATGGTTAACGGATATAATTAGATTTGGAATACCGCGATGACAAAATAATCTTATTAAATTATTAGCTATTTCAATTGCTTGATATGAACTTAATTTATATAATTGGGTATACTTAGAAAATGAATCTATAATTGTAAGAAATTTGGTATTTTCGATAGCAATACAATCAATATGGACCGTCTCAAATGGTTTATTTGCTAGACAGATTTCACATTCGTTTATAAATTTTTGAATTGTACGCCTCATATTAGGCCAATAATAGAGTCTTTTTAATTTAGCTTCTGTTTCGTCTATTCCTCTGTGATTTGTCTTGCCTTCATGATAGTTTTGGATAGTTTCCAAAATTTCATTATTGTTTTATATATCAGTTAATAATTGTGTGCATCTAGTCATTTTGATTGCTGAATTTTTAAAATATTTTTGGACGATGTTACTGAATTTTTCATAAATTGGGCCCTTAAAGAAAATATAATAATTGACATTGGGTGTTATGTATTCTTTAAGAAAATTAATTAGTTCTTGTTCAAAATTTAACTTTGAAAATTGTACATGGATTCTTATCTTACTATTATTGAATAGGTTAGTTATTTTAGGTGCCGAAGGTGAATGATTTACCTTTGAAATGATGAGTTGATTATCGCCTAGGTTAACGGGTTTATCCCCTATAGAAGTTTCTACAATTGGATGTTCTAGTTTCGAATGGATGGTTGCTCCATCATCTTCTTCAACAATAAAATCTACATTTGTGTTTTCGGGTGGCTCAACTATCATTGATGCTTTTTCCATATCTTCAAAAAAAATTTAAGTAGTCCTTTAAATTATCCGAATACTCTTCGTTAATATTAATTTCTATTCTTGATAGTGCGTCTGCATTTTTATTTAGTTTCCCTTTCTTATAAATAATTGTGTAGTCATATTCTGAAAGTTTTAGTCTCCATCTAACTAGCTTTGAATTAGGTTCTTTTATTGACATGAGCCATTGAAGGGGTTTATGGTCGGTGACAATTTGGAATTTGCGTCCGAAAAGGTAAGGGCGAATATATTTGACTGCCCAAACAATTGCGAGTAATTCTTTCTCGATAGTGGAGTAACGAGTTTCCGATTCATTAAGAGTTCTACTGGCATATGCGATGGGTAGATCCGACCCAATAATACCTTGAGAGAGAACTGCGCCTATTGCTTGATTACTAGCATCGGTTGTAAGAATAAATGGTTTTGAAAAGTCTGGGTATTGTAGGAGGGGTTGATTCGTTAAAATATGTTTGCATACATTGAAACAATTTTGATAGTCAGGATTATTAGGATTCATGATTGAATTCTTTTTTAAACATTTTGTTAAAGTTTTTGTTAAGTCAGCAAAATTCTTAATAAATTTCCTGTAGTAGCCTAAAAGTCCAAGGAATCCTTTTATTTGTCTAGTAGTCTAAGGAATGGGATAATTCTGTATAGCGATTATTTTGTCTGGATTTGGTCTAATACCTTCTGGTGTAAATACGTGTCCTAAATAAGCGACTTCTTTTTTCAAAAATTCAGATTTATCGAGTTGGATTTTGAGGTTTGCTTCCCTCAATGTATTGAATACTTCTTTTAGTCTAATAACGTGTTCATCAAGGCTAGTGGAAAATATAATAATGTCGTCCATGTAGACGAGACAATAATTATTTTGAGGGGTATTTTTTTAACCCGAAAGGCATCCGTAAGAATTCATAATGTCTGTTTTCTGGTATTCGTCCGGGGGGTAAGGATCTGGTGATGAGATGTTCCGTTTCGCCGCCCTCAAAGCTGTATCTTCGCTTTTTGGAAAACTCCTCGGTGCTGTCCGATGTGGAACTGTTGCAACTCCCGATTCATTGTTGAGACAAAGGGAAAATTGGTGTCGACTCTGATGTTCACTCAGGGTTAATACGTTTTCCTCGGGATATCCTACCGACTGCGCCAGTTATAGTTTTGGGGTTGAAAAGCACGTTTTAAAAAAGGTTAATTTATTATTATACGACGTTACTGCACTTTTCCGCGAAATTAGCGCCAACGTATGTAGGTCCCTTTATAATATGTAAGAAGATCTCACCCTGGACATATGAATTGATTGATGTGGATGGTAGCTTTAGAGGAACATGCCATACTAAAGATTTAAAGCAAACACATTCTGATGAGAATTGATGGCATCTTATTAAATATTATTCTTCTACATTTATTGTCGTTTAGTTATTATATACTGGCGTAAGTAGAGTTGTTTTCTTTATAATGTGGCACTGAAGATTTTGGATGATGCTGATCTTGATATGAGTTCTTTTGTTTACTTGTCGTCTTATTAAAAACAAAATCTTGTTCGGTAATATGATGACATGCAGTTTGTAACTAGGTACTTGAAATTCTACCTTTACGGTGATGTGCATTATATTTTTTGTCTGGTTCTTTTTATTGCCATCTTATTGTGGACCATTATTGGTAAGGACTTTGTGTAAATAACTCGGGCTGCTTTGTAAGGCCAGGTTAGGTGTCATATTATTATATAACATTGTGAATGGAACGTATTTAAATATATCTATTATCATAGTGTTGTAATTTTTTAAGACATTTGTTTTTAAAATGTATTTACATAATTTTTTAGGCTATTGTTATTATTATTAAGTAAACCTTATTTTTAATTAAGGGTAAGTAAAATACTATCATTATTTTGATAATTAAATTGAAACTTTTATTAAAAATATACGTTTTATATTACTTGAATAACAAACATTTCTTATGAGTCCGCATTAATGTTTTTTTTTGTTACTTTGATATATGATTTCTTTTTAATATGATGCTCATGATCATTTATGTTATGCACTTAAGTGCGCTGTTGGGTCTGTCGGTTTTTAGATGAGTAAATTTAAAATTAAAATTCGTGTGAGCGGAATGAATTCTATGTGACTTCTTGGGTGGAAAAGGTAACAATTGTGTGAAACGATATTTCATCCACGCTTGCAGGTTTCCGCGCCATGGGTATTATTTATCGTCCCTTTCCCAGAGCACAAATTCGCCCATTCACCCGAATTTTATCGTAGAATCACGCACTTTGTTTCACGGAAATTTTCGTGCTCTTATTGCAAAACCACATCAAAGATGCACCCGTCATAAAGACATCCGCTGCTATTTCCATCCGGTTAAGTGCTCGTCATAAACGGTGGATTTATTACACAAACAACTCTTGTCGTAATGAGACATTATAAATAAACATGGCGAAGAAGTCGACCGGGGGAGGATGTATGCATTCAAATCGCGCGCGTACACGTTGACACGATTTCCGGAATATGGGGAAAAAGAGAGTCTGATGAATATGTGCGAGTGAAACTGAGTTACACTTAGGTTTATTTGATAAAAGAAAAGCGCCGTTCGTAATCTTGTTAGAAGGCGACGACGGTTCAGGCACACATTTTTTCTATTTTTCTCCCGGCAGGGGAAAACCGGGGAAAATACTGCACCGCGGAGGATGCAACTATGAAATTATCACATTACATTATTCATGACATTTTTATATGCAGTTGGGTTATTATTTCTTAAAAAAATCTGAAACGTTCCTCCACAAACTTACTTTTAATTTAAAATGTTGGTTACTAATTATTACTGTAGAATAAAAATAATGTAAATATAAAACTAAAAACAAATTCAATTCAAAATAATGTAAATATAAAACTAAAAACAAATTCAATTTCCTTCTTCTCATTGTTAATTATGTACGAAGTATCACTTCTAAGGTAATTTAAGATACATTTCAATGTTTTTATAGCACTATCATTATAAATAGTGATATAAAATTAGCGAAATATAACTTATTTTCATTACACGACAATCAATTTTGACATTGAAGTAATTACATCAACCTAAATTAATTTCTTGTTCCCAATTTATCATAATATAGTCACTCACGAATTATTTAACGTACATTCAATCATTTTAGTTCATTTTACAGAAAGAAATACGTTCAAACTAGTGTTGCTTTGATAGCCTTGCTATTTTGTAACACGCAAATTACTTTTGTATCATTCAATGTCTGTCGAAGTATTAGCTAGAGAAGTAATTGTTTCAAAAGTGGTTTGTTCTTGTAGTAGTAAATATTTTCGTGTTTTTTCTAATTATTATTGAAGTAATTGTTGAACATTTATGGTTTCGTGTGTATTCGGTTTATTTGTTATATATACAGCAACAATCTATATTCGTTTTGTTTGGAGTGGGCGGCATAAAAATCGCAAACGGCGTCGTGAAATATTCAATGGAATATGGATTGTCCCTTCATGTCTGATGCGCGGTTTTAGGGGCCGCAATTTCCATATAAAATTTGAATATTTATTATTCACGTCCTCTCCACTAATGACCGGAGCCCATTAAAGGGCGAAATGATTCATTCGCCGCAATTCGAGTCGGCTACCTGCTCACACGTCCACCTGTCTTTCAGCCGTTCCATTTTTGTGCCGGTAATCGAAAACCTTATGAAAAAATTCGTTTCGCGCACACCCTTATTTTTGGCAAATAGCTGGTGACTGATGGAAGTGCGGGAACGTGAGATATTTATGTCTGTCATGGAGTTATACTAGAGTGTAATAGAAAACTAACTCTAGATAAATTATATTAAATACATGTATTCATATTATATTTATCATTTTGGCAAATTAAATTAGTGTTTAGAAAAATCAATATTGGTACTCATTTAGAAGACAT
The DNA here is from genome assembly GCA_963969525.1 of Ontholestes murinus. NCBI lineage: Eukaryota > Metazoa > Arthropoda > Insecta > Coleoptera > Staphylinidae > Ontholestes > Ontholestes murinus. Next base: position 31,825,849 of record OZ018395.1, on the reverse strand, counting down.
TGTTCATCTCTAGTTATGATGATTGATTAAAAAACAGCATTGCCCCTTCACAAACTTTTTAAATTACTTACTGATGTAAACTTCTTTGTGTTTAAGATACTACCATAAAAGTGCCATCTAGTGTTGATCAATAATAAATGTTTATATTTTTGCGTTTTCTGAATAACTGTTTAACTATCTACAAGTTTCAGACTTTAGGTTAATTGATCTTAGAGCCTAGAATTGTAAAATTTATTTTGCTCTGATATCTAATTTCAATACTCTACTGATTTTACAGATTTTTCGTTGTAACTAACCTCTTGAAGAATTTATTACTTCTATTTTTTCTCATTTCATTTAATGATTCGTCATCTTTTCTCTCTATATAATATTCTGATCAATTTCTTCAAAGTCAATTATCTAATTTTCCTACTGCTCTTGAACTTTTCCTGTAGGCAGGCTTCTAAAATCGTTTCTTTCTTCTTTACTGCCACATCTGCACTTTATACTATCATTTTCTTTTCTGCATGTTCGGTCCATTTCTTTTAAATATTTTTCTTACTTCTCATCTACTACACTATACAGGGTTATTCACGCTATACGGCACGGAATATTGTGGCCAAAATACATGACATTCAAAAAGTTTCACTTTGGGGATATATGAGGGTCTATAAGGGCTACTTTTTAAAATTATTTTTATAATATACAGGGTGTCCCATCTATAAAAATAAGTATATGTTTTAATAAGGTTTTTGTTACATAAACCTTAAGGTTTTTGAATTAATTTGAATTTTGTAAAAATGTAACCTAATTTTCATGTTTCAAATACTTAAAAAATAATTAAGTTATGCATACCAAATTTACACTGAAGTGTAACAATAGATCATATTTTATTTTCCAAGTATAATAAACTTGACATCTTATGTCGGGTGTAAAAAAAAATGGAATTAAACAAATGAGAACTTTAAATGACTATAACTTCATTTATTTAAATGGAAGGCTATATTTATTAATTTATCAGCAAATGCACGTTTTAATTACCTATCGAATGGTATTTAAATATTAAGTGTTAAATCTTCTCGTTTTTACAGAAAACGCCAAAATATTGTTTATTGTACCGTTTTAGTACTTTTAAAGTAAAAATTTTAATGTATCTATCGTATTTAAAAACGTCAGATAATTAATTTAGTCTGTTACTTTAGTTTAAAAAGGATGAAGACATCCTTTTAACTATAACAAAAGATTGTTATAGTTGTGTTATTTTGCGTTTTTGTGTTAGATTGTTAGTAATCGTTATTGTTTGAACATGGTTGTTGTATGTCATAGTAAAAAATGAAAATTTACACAGATTTTCTTATACTGAGGTTTTTATAACTGACACTTCCAATTTCTTTAAACTGGTTTAATAGTCTCTCAAAAATGGCTGGCTTAGGGTGATTTCTTTCGGGAAACCTTTAAGTATAAACTCGACAAGCCAATAAACAATTTTGATGACATTCTCCAAGCATAAAAATAATGCCAATAACCCCTTCTTTTGAGTAAATCTTCACTTTTTACCAAAAAATACAACAGCGATGTTCAAACAATAACGATTACTAACGATCTAACACAAAAATGCAAAATAAGACAACTATAACAAAAGACAGGCTTTTTAAACTAAATTGACAGACTAAATTAATTATCTGACGTTTTTAAATACCATAGAAAACTAGATACATTAAAAATTTTACTTAAAAAGTACTAAAATGGTGCAATAAACAATATTTTGGCGTTTTCTGCAAAAACGAGAAGACTTAACACTTAAGATTTAAATACCATTCGAAAGATAATTAAAACGTGCATTTGCTGATAAGTTAATAAATATAGCGTTCCATTTAAATAAATGAAGTTATAGCCATTTAAAGTTCTCATTTGTTTAATTCCAATTTTTTTACACCCGGCATAAGATGTCAAGTTTATTATACTTGGAAAATAAAATATGATCTATTGTTACATTTCAGTGTAAATTTGGTATGCATAACTTAATTATTTTTTAAGTATTTGAAATATGAAAATTAGCTTACATTTTTACAAAATTCAAATTATTTCAAAAACCTTAAGGTTTATGTAATAAAAACCTTATTAAAACAAACACTTATTTTTATCGAAGGATCCAAAAATGCAATAAAATACAGGGTGTTTCATTAAAAAAAACACAACTTTAATACTTTTAGGGTTTTTGGGACACCCTGTATATTATGAAAGTAATTTTAAAAAGTAGCCCTAATAGACCCCGATATATCCCCAAAGTGAAACTTTTTGAAAGTCACGTATTTTGGCCACAATATTCCGTGCCGTATAGCGTGAATAACCCTGTATATTACAGCGTACTTTTTTTAAAAACTTTACAGTTTCTTTATAGCACCTACTCTCATTTGTTTTTCACCCTACATTTAGTCTTCGAATGTACTTCAATTATTCATTTACTCTTATGTTCCCTTTCCTGTTTCTCAAACAGTTTTGCAATTTATTTCTGTGAACCGAATGATATGCCACGCATTGTAACGCTAGTTGAAGTTCTCTGAGATCTTGTTTCTCCTCATTTGTAAATTGAGAGGGATATTTATTCCATGACCTATAGACTCTTAAGCATCCTCCCATTATTTCTCATATAGTTAAATTTCACAAATTGTGAATTACGTTTTTAAAAAGTTTTATTTTACTATTCCCTTATGGGTTACAAGATGTTTATTATACAAGAGCATGAATTATACTGTTTGTTTTATGAGAGCTTAAAATGTAGCGTTAGGAAAACTGTAGTAATAAGATGCAGGGCAGCTGCCTAGAATCCGATTATTCAGCTTCGTGGATGACACGTGCGGGATATAATTCCTCCCTTCTTAGGTTTGAACCTTTAATTTAGTAAAAGGTGGATATTTTGAGAGTCTTCTTGACTTGAATCAGCCATCTTGGTTGGAATGATTTTTCTTGGTTTGCAGAAAAGGTTATGCGGCTTTTGAATTTGAAAATCATGGCGATGGTGAATACTAACGACAAAATTGCAAAGCTAGTAAATCCATAATGAATATAGTCAACCAGTGGTTCTAAATATATGGCCTGTCATTGCAGTTCCTCGGCTTCTTGTTGCAAAACTTCTTGATTCTTAAGATGTCTCAGCAGGTTTCCTGGTGAAAGCCCAATGTTTCGTTTGGAATGCGGTACAATGGTATCTCGTATGAAGGTATAGTGTTCGCGTATATTGATTTGCCCATTATTATTCTGTAGGATGAATTGACGATATTTGTTCCTTGAATCCATTTCCTATTTAGCTGTTCGTTCCAATCTTCAATTATTTCTTGTTTCTTCTTCATTAGGTTCAACAATTGTTTAATTCGTAGCATAGAGACAATTTGATAGTTGTTAACAATTTTTGTAGTTTGGCACTTGTTAAGGTTCGATGGGGTACAGTCTTCTAGTTCTGGTTGTTATAGACACAGGGTGATGGTATGGAATATTTGGCAGTTCTCATTGGTCCAGTAATTTAAATCATTGATCTCGATTAAAAATTATTTTTGTGGAATGACTACAATATTTTGGTAATTAGGATATATATGAGAATAATAATACCCACGATGGGTATTTTGAGTAGGAACGTAATTGCTTCATCTGTTCCTATGGCAATTAATTTTGATAACTTTAGAATTTTTAGTAAGTGAGTTTTGTCAACAGGCAATAATTGCGTTGTATTGCAGATTTTTAATAAGTAATATTGGACGTTTGAAAGTTCGTCGGCATTTAATAATTCTAAATCAGGTATCTGTTTTTATGCCAGACAGATTGCTCTTTCAAGTATTTGTAATGTTTTTAATAAACGTTCTGATTGATATACCTCATTTTGTAAGAGGGTTCTGGTATTTCCAATAAATTATATTATAGATTTTCAAGAAAGAGTTTTGTTTTGTTTATATTTGACATTAAAATTTCTAAGTCAGAAGAATATCTTTTTGATAAGTAGTTTACAAAAGTAGTTTATTAAATTTATTTATTTGTTCTAGCTCAGAATTCTGGTACTTATGTAATTTTTGTAAATTGTTATTAATATTATGTAGATCGTTTTCATCAAGATTTCCGGTAAAAAATTGATTCCTTTCCCTAGAATGCTAACCAATACTCTTTTAGATTTATAATGAATTTTTCTTAACAATAACTCAATATATTTACAGTTTGATAAAAGTTGTCTATGAATTTAAAGAGTTAGTTTATCGATCGAGGCTTCGTTTTGTAAGGTTTCGGCGTTTGCTTGCAGTTGCTTAAATCCTATTTCTAATTTTGTTATTTCAATAACAATATAAAGTTATGGTAATGATCAAGAATTTTCACCGGTTCGATAGGTTTATGGAATTAGCCGTTGTTATCAATCGGATTGACCTAAAGAGCCTGGTTGTGGTGAAATTCGTTCATCAGAATTAGGAATCTGTAAAGTACATGATTTTCTTAACCGTTAGTTTTTGAACATAATATGTAGTATTTCTAGATTTTTGAGCTTTTCCAAAAAATTTATTCGAATTTTGTTTTTCGGCTGTTACTTTTTCATATCTGGGGTCAACATTGCTACTCTTGTTTTGGTTTACGTAAACGTTGCGATTTTCTACATTGGGATGATCGCCATGGATTTCGTTGCGTTTTTCTAAATGTTTTGTGCTAATTGTTTATTCTTCAGGTATACTTGGTTGTAAAAATGTAAAATTTTTTGTTATATCTTTTCATTATATTGTTCAAAAACAGTCATATCTAAATCAAATTCTGGATTTTTGTCCTAAGGGCCGTATAGCAAGTAGAAGGGTGAAATATAGGGTCTACTTATTTCATCATTGAATCGTTTTTTGAATTTGATTATCAATTTCTTGCTTCATGTTGTGAAGGTGTCTCAATGATTTTATATAAATGGGTTCATCCGTCTTAGTTCGTATGTGTTTAACTGCGTTACTAAATATCAAATCGCAATTTTCGTTATAAAATACATCAGGAAATTGTTTACAAACTCGAGTAATCTTGCGGCTTTCTTCTGAATTTAGGTGTTGTGTTCTTATTAATTTATAAATGCTGATTTGTTTGTTTTGGGTCTAGAGGAGGTTCAATAATTTTGATACCATTCAGTCCCAAAGAATTAGTCTTACAGTTTATAGTCGCATTTAATTTGTCTAAATTAGAGCTACCAATAGATAGCTTTAATCTAAGAGCGCTAAATTTTTTATGTCAATCAACTACGTGTAAGTGTATATCAGATGATATACTAAATTCACGAATAATTGGGAATTCTAAGCTATCTTTCCAATTCTAAGTTATCTTTACGAATTTATTACCAGAATCTACTAATTTCTTAAATCTAAATTTGGTGTTTCAGAATTTGATTAATAATTTTCACCATCATGTATTTCTAATTCATTGTTTATAGTGTCTAAAAATTAAGATTCATCTTCATAATTTTCGGAATGATCAGTTTGTACGTTATATAGTTCTTCGACAATTACTTGTTGATCTTGAATAATTTTATGTTTGATGACTTGACATGATTTTAGTTCGAAGAGACATTGGAGTTAGTTTATTTATTCTAGCCTCATGCAGCCTGTCTACCAAAAACGTGTTTGTTTGTGAAAAATTTAATTTGTTGTGGCACGGGTTTATTTATGGACCCTTGAAATTGCCTAGGTTGGAAATTTTCGGACCTGGACATTGCCTCTAAGAATGCCTCCAGGCGGTAATAAAAACAGATGCAGTTTGCGGTGTGTTTACTATCATAAATTAGGAAATCTTTTCAGAGTTCTACTGAATAGAAATCGTGATTTATAGCCTCCCCTCGCCGTGCAACGGAGCAGGTAGTAAAGGACCGCAAGCGAAAAATGTGTACTTTTGCATCGAGTAATTAAATTACGGAATTTTTCAGATTATTTACCTAAACTAGGTGTTACCTAACCTTTGCGTGCCTGCTTTATTCTTAGATAAACCAGAATATATTATCAATTATCACTCAAACAGTGAAATTACATTAGGCGTAACCTTTTGCTGTTGGTCGGTGTTGTGAATATTGAGCGTATTGTGGTCGCGAAAATTCATTGTTATTATTATAGTATTGATTCTGATTGTATCGGGGCTGTTGATATTGATTTTGAGAGACGGGTGTAAATTTAGAAATTTTTTGGTCGGTTTCGGTTGTTTTTTTGAATAAATTCACAGTAATTACGTTCTTGTCTTGTATTATCAAAAATCTGCATTTAGTTTAACAGTCCTCGATAGTATTTAATTGAAATATAACTTCTGTGTGGCTCTAGTAGATCTATCTGCAATGTTTTTAATGCTAATTTGTTACAATAATTTTTTTTGTAATCCAAATAATTATGATCTGTTATGTTTAAAGTAATATATTGCACTAAATCATTGTACTTTTTAATAACCTACTGTAATAATCTAAGAATGTTTCATGTTTTTGCTGAATGCATTGTCTTAAGGACGATTCTAGCAGTTCCCCACTTCTTTGATCTGCGTATTTTTGTATGTCATTCCATTCAAATGGGTTTTGGTAAGCAATAAAATATCTAGCGTCACATTTTATTTTGGATCTGATAGAGAAACTAACTGCATAAGCTAAATCGGGTGATAATCTACATTCTAAACGTAATACAAATTATCTAATACTTCACTAATAAAAACTGACAAATTTTTGCCATGTCGGTAATTAAATTCTCAGGCGCGTTCATGTTTGGTTTGATTCTAAATCATCGGCACTTATTTCTACCTTACTCCTCTCACTTTCCGGTTTTGAATGAATCATTAATTAAAAACTAAAGCAATTACGGGTTGATAAAGAAAACAAAGGACTAGGATTTGCAGCTCCGTGGATGACACGTGCGGGATATAATTATATAATTTTTTTAGTTTCTATTTTTTGGGGATCTTTCACGTATTTTAACCGCTTTCCATTCTTAGCTTCATTATTTAATCATTTACACTTGTGATTTCTGACCAATTGGCACCATGCATAAAGAAATTTCTCATTGGTTATACGTCTACAGAATCCATTTTTCTTCCTTCGTCTATTTATATACATTCAGACTTCAGACTTTTATGTACCTGTTCCAGCCGTTGAGCAACATTTATTCCTGAATTATTTAAACCATAGTTTCTCAACCTTATTTTGCTCACCACTTACTTTGATAATAAACGTCAATGCCCCCTAATTTTTTTTGGGTCTTCTACTGCCCCTCAAAAGACCCAAACGACCAAAAAGGGACGTTATCGCCCACGTTGTGAACCCATGATTTAAACCTATGTTTTCCCTTCTTATTAATTGGATTGTTTGAGTACGTGAAAATTCCCTTTCCCAATACCATTTATTTTCATTTCAACATTTTATTTTAGTCAAGTTATTTATTTTGGTTAAGATATTTGATAATCACTCACACATTTCTTTCCAGATATATATTTTTTTATTGAGTTATCGTATGCACTACACTTTATCTTCATTTCTGGCTTTTCCTTTTATTGACATTATATAATGCCATTTATTATAGTAGTAGTATTTGGTTATCGACCATGTGGTCCTTCCGACGTATCATTTGTGTATTTATGGGTGTATACATGAGCTTGTTACTTAAAAAGATCGCCCCGTCACTCTAAAATGGCGAATGGTATCGGTCATCCATCCAATTGCTGTTCCGAAATAACGATGCTGCACACTCGCTAACGCTAGTTCCAGCTGATTTCTTTAAAATAGGTTTAATCTGCTCTAGCGACTCTATACACTAGATTTTATCCTTTTATTGATTTTTAAAATGATTTGCGCCTCTACATAAAATATAATATAATAATAATGACAATATTATTTCTTCTTTCACGCCTTTCACTTTTCAAACATCCCTTAAGTTTTATGTCTTTTATAGCTTCTGAGGTTATTTGAATAATTTCTCTGCAATTTCTGTTGAGGTGATTTCTGTGTGACCGCAATAAAATTCCTTTTCGAAATATTCTTTAAGTGTTATGACTTATAGCTTCTGAGGTCATTTGAAAAATATTTTTGCAGTTTGTGTTTGGGTGGTTTCTGTGTGGTCGCGATGAAAACTAATATTTCTCTATGCAACCCTTTCATATGCCCAGCCAAAACAAATGGATAGACATATATTAATTATATGCTTTTGAAAGAGGTTTAGCACTATTATAAGATTTTATAGAATTCAGTACTCCACATACTTCTAATATGCCGTTTATTATCTCTTATTAACATAAACTAACATACTGTAAAAGTGGAGTACCAGAATAGACAGTATTTACGTTACAAGTCTCCCTCTTTTGTTCTAAAGACTTCCCATCAAGAAAATAAATACATTTAGCTCTTACTAGATCTTTCTGTTTTTAACAGTGATGTTACTGGTATAGTTTCATCTACACATGCAGGGTAGGTCTTTATATGAAAATGTTGTACTCAAATTCTTACATCGCTTACTATCTTATATCCTGAATCCTTGTATCTATCAGTATTTGTAATTTCCCCTTAACTTTTGCATTTCTGTCCAATCGCTTTCTTAGCACGGCCATAAATGTTAAATTCATTTTAAAAATATGGCGTAATTCAGAGATTAATCATAATTTTATATAATTTTCTAATCTTGATTTACATCATCAATTTTTTTGTATATCTCTGCCAAAATTCAATTATACAGAAGTTAATATGGCCGCTTTACAAATAGTCCGAAATGTATATCTGGATCAAAATAAAATATTGAAGAAAGGTTCTAAGTGTTTTAATCAAATAGTCCATATATTAGGTTGAGTCTCAAGTCATTTCAGTATGACACTATGTATTTTTAATCATTCTTAGCCTAACCTTTAACCTAAATACCATTTGACAGGAGATACTTAAATTGCCATTAAAAAAAATAAGTCACTTAGGAGTCGTCCTAATGCAGTGGGTGGTCGAAAGATAGAAAAGCAAACCAAGGAATATCATTATGTTTAACTGTTTTACGTCAGAAGAGAGAAAACGCAACCCAAGCCCATAAGTTATATGCATATACAGTGAAGATTGCTTAACAGAACACCAGTGCGAGAATTGGTTTGTCAAATTTCGTTACGGTAATTTTAATGTCAAAGGATCGCCATATTCAGGAAAAAATAGACAAAATGAATGAAACCATCAACGAAAAGCGACCGGATTTGACAAACCGTAAGGGTGTTATGTTCCACCATGAGAACGCGAGACCACACATAAGTTTAGTGATCATACTCACCAGACCTTGCGTCATCCGACTACTATTTGTTTCAATCCTTGCAAAACTTTTTGAATGATAAATAATGCATTTAAGATAATGGTGCCCAACAGCACTTGCTGAAAAGGCCTGAAGTTCTTTGAACGTGGCATCATGATGTTACCCGAAAGATGGCGGAAGGCCATCTAGAAAAATGGTCAATTCGTAACTGAATAAAATTATTTCTCTCCATAAAAATTCGTCTTTGACATCATAGTAAGAAACCAAAATGACTTAAAACTCAACCCAATAGTTCATGGAAAACTTTTTATGGGTATATATGATAGGCAACAGTAGTAGCTATTATCGCCAAATAAAATTATATTACTAGGTATACCATCTCTATTCCTTCACCCAGGCATATTTGGTCTCATCAATTAGAATGCTAGTACATTCTAGTACTACGCTTTTTTAAGGCCTGCAATTCTACTTATTCTAATAACATATTCTTGATGGTAAAAATTTACTAGATTTTGAGACTAAAAGTGAATCAAACAAATCGATCGCATTTATTTTGAAATGCAACGCATACGAATGTGTTTGAATTAAAATAATGGCTTATGTTTGTATGCTTTATACTGTCCAATATTTATCTGCAATCTCTTTCCTCCAAAATATTTGGATACAATACTTATTATAATAGAAATATTAATAGTTAGCGAATGGTATTTATGTAGAATTCAAAACCGATCATGTGAAACACAACAAAAATCATATTAATAAAAACATAGGAGGATAGTAATACAATACAGACAATTAGTAACTTTTAACATTTGAACCTCTTCTCGGAACAGTTATGTATTTTAACAAATCCAGACACTTTGGACTACTGTAAGATTGTTAATACTTTCTGTTCTAGTTAATCAAGTAGGTAACTGAATTATTACAATATTATTAACTAATTGTAAGTTTTACTTCTGTACCATGAATGCTTATCCATAATATTAATAGCATCGAAAAAATTTCTTAATATCTATACGAATCTTGAATAATGTGATTACTTAGCGCTAAGTTTTTTTTTGTTTTTTGCTTATTTTGACATTTTGTTATTTATTTTTACTTTTTATGCTTATTTTCATGTTTTTTTTCAGATTCTGATGCTTATTTGGAGCATTTTCTTCAACATTTAAAAAACATTTAATAAAAATTTCACGCTGTTATTAAATTAATGTGCTAATATAGAGAATTTTCGTAAAAATCTGTATCCATCATTTATAGATTATATTTGTATTACATATTTTCTTCGTGTCTTTTGACAACATAATTGTTTAAAATCTTCATAATATGGTACAATAACTATAATGAATTTTATTATTAATAAATATTAGTACAAATTACCAATTTACAATGGATTCGTTTATAAATAAGTAGATATAATAGACCATCTCATTATTCAGATAATAGAGACGAACGCTTCATAGGAATCACACCTATGATATGGTGTAAACGTCGTTAAACTAGGCCCGAACAGGGGCCCCAGTAAGAATTAAATGTAAACAAATGTAACTAATAGCTAATAATCACTTGTTCTGCAACCGTATCAATTTTCTACTATCGGCAAAAATACGGATGGGACGACTGGCGCATATTTACCGTTTTCGTTAATTTTCATATTCAAACTCGCATTCATAAACTATTGAATTGAAATTCCAAAAACTTTGCTTATTTATCAAAAATTATTATATGCGTGAATCGTATTAACCTGGGGAATCACAGGTGAAAACCACAATATAAGAATTAATTAGAGACTATCCAGAATTAACAAGTGAAAACTATACATTATTTTGTAAGGCATGTTTAAAAATAGTAAGTTTTATTTTAGTTCCCAACTGCATCCTAACTAGTCAAGACTTGTATGTAAAACATGTTATAACAACACGACATCAAGAACGTTTGAAAAAGTTCAAAGCTGAACTAAAAAAACAGCACAATATCACAATCTTTAGCGCCATCTTCAACAAACGATGGACAATAGGTGTACGATTTATTAAATTTATTAAATTCAAATTTTTGCAAAATACTTTTACATTCGAATATCCCTTTAAGAGAATTAAAAACTAATGCCTTTAAACCTTTCTTGGGAAAATATTGTAAAATGCGCATTCCCGAGAAAAAAATATGTAGCTCTTGCGTACTATGAAACCATACAAAAAATTAAAGATATTATTAACAATAATTATATGTGGTTTGGTGCGGATGAAACCACAGACGCTTGTTTAATTTAATGATAGGAGTTTAACATGAAGACATCCGACCAATAGTATTTTGATATATACAAAAGAATTGAAGAAAACTGATAATAACATTATAGCAAAATTCATAAATGATGGACTGACAAGCTTATTTTTGCCGTAGACAATACCAAGTTACAAAATTTTACTAATAATGCATTTTGTGCATTGTAAAAGTAGCACATGGATAGAAACGAACTTCTGAAACTATAATAATGAAATTTCCATTTGTAGATTTAATTAAATATGGAAAAATAGTTCTTATATTCTTCTGTGAGTGCAATTATTCAAGAAGTCATTACCTGATATCTCATTGCCCCATAAACCAGTGCTAACAAAATGGGGAACATGACTATATGCTACGATGTACTATGCGAACAATTTTGAAGAATTTAATAAGGCTATATACAACTTTCCCGAAACGACAATAAAATAAAAAAGCAAAATACCTGAACGCATTGGCCAAGAAATCAAAATAATATCGAAAGAAGTATTCGGTGAAAATGAAGGATTTTTAATATTAAATAAATTAAACTTGATTTTGAATGGCAATTTTCAAATGGATCCAGCTATAATTTAAAATAAAGAGAAGCTTTTCCACTTTCAAAAATTTATTGAGCGTCAGAAGTAATAATTTTTACAATTAAACCCCTAGAACAACATTTAATGATCTACTGTTTTCATGAATAGATTTTAGTTATTTTGAAATGTATACAAAATTACAATTTAGTTTTTAAATACGTACATAATATTATATATTGCGTAAAGAAAGTATGTTTATTTTAGTTTTAAGCAGAATTTCTATGTAAAATATGTTGATAAACGTGTAACATATTAAGAAAATATAGTTTTCTTTAGTGCTCTCTTCGTGTTTTTATGCTTTTTTCCTGTTTTTATGCTTTTTTAATGCTTTTTTCTCTAAATTTTGTGCCTTTTTAAGTGCTTTTTTTCAGATTTTTTAAGCTTTTTTATCCGCTCTCTATTAATGACTATCATTTTATAAAGTGTTGTTAAAAACATAATCATAATCATTTCATTAGCATACGTTATCAAGCGACAGTTACTTGAGATAAATATATACAGGGTGACTGACGAAAAACCTTTGGTGCTGTATCTCGCTTATTATTTATCCTATTTAAATAAATAAAACATCAAATTAAATCATTTTAAAAAGACTTTAATATGAACTAAACTGATATTTTTTCTTGCATCCAGTTTTTGAAAAATTGATCCGCAAGAAGATTTTTTTCTGAATATAAAATTGTAAACAATGTTTTCTATACATTAAACTAAAGTCGAGAAATTGATGAAAAAATAAAATAAAATCAAGTATCCATAGTAAACAATATACAGAGCCTATTTTAAATGTCAAAAGTGACAGTGTCAGCCATTGATACAATACTGCAACGATTTTTAATAATTTCATAATTAAAATGTTGCAAGATTTCAAACACAGTACTACTACTGTACTAGAATTTCGTGCCTCTACAGAAATCGTTTTTTCTAATAGAGTAATTTTATGTGCCGACAAATTTCGAAGACTTGTGCGTAATGATTGTTGTTGTGGAAAATATTTTCCAAAAACTATTTGTTAACTAGTAGTGCGGTTTATTAGGAGACAGAGAAGTGGGCCACTTTTTACTAAAGGCACACTTAACAAAAAATGGTGATGTGGCCATCATAGTACTTTCCCTATATTTTATTCGAAAACTATGCGGTTTATGCAAAAAGGTTATTCTTAATAATTTATTCAATTTTGAATTCTCTACAATTATTTGTTATATAACTTTCATGTTGCTTCAATAGTTTATTAGCAATTGGCAGAAATGTCAAAAATTTCAATTTTTATTTTTTTTTCTCGAAAGTTAAGAATTTTATGAAAAATATATTTTAACAAAATTTGTTCAGTTTCTCATTCTCTTTAACTTTTGTTTGAAAAGTTTTGTAATATTTTTCATATTAAAAAAAATATCGGAAAAAAACAAAAAACGCTTCAAGTAAACACGCACTTCCGGTTTATGAATGGTTACCAAAAGCTTTTCAGTTCCAGTTTTTAACGATAAAACCTTACGTTTAAAGTTTCATCTCAATCGGATCAGTCGTTTTTGAGATACAGCACCCACGGACAGACAGACAGACAGACAGACAGACAGACAGACAGACAGACAGACAGACAGACAGACAGACACACACACAGACACAAATTTTTTTTTTCCAGAAATTAGTGCAATGGACTCAGAGGACCTCAAAACGGATATTTCCGCAAAAAAAAAATTTCAAAAAAAAATCACGATCACAATACTTCCCCTATATTTCATATAAGGAAAGTAAAAATGTTATTGTTACATAAATAATTTTCTGGATAAATATCAATGTTGAATACAATCTTTTTGCATCAGTATGGCGCTACACCACATATATTTAGATGTTTTTAATATTTGTTGTAAGTTACTTGCTTCCTTTTAAAATACATTTTTTGTTGTTCTTTATGATCACGTATTTGAAAGAAAAATCTCTATTATAAATACTAATACTAATACTTCCTTCTTCATTTTATTGGTGCATTTATTAAAAATCATTGCATTATTGTATCAATGAGTGACATTGTCACTTTTGACATTTGGAATAGGCTCTGTATATTGTTTACTATGGGTACTTGATTTTTAAATTTTCATCCAAAAATCCTCAATTTCACGACTTTGGTTTGATTAATGGATAAAATCGTTTACAATTTTATATTCAGAAAAAATATCCTTGCGGAACAATATAAAATATATATGCAATTTGAAAAAAAAGTTGATCGTCTTTTGTCAAAAACTGGATGCAAGAAAAATATCAGTTCATATCATATTCAAGTCTATTTAAAATGATTTAATTTGATGTTTTATTTATTAAAATCGGAAAAAAAATAAGCGAGATGCAGCACCAAAGGTTTTTCGTCAGTCACCCTGTATATACCTACATAATTTGGCTTAAACTATAGCTAAAGCCTGTTGCTTAGTAGTGGAATTGTAATATTTAATTAGATGTTCTTCTCCGTCTTGGCCTTATAATAACATGGTATGAAGGACTTAATTACTTCATCAGGTTAAGCAGAGTCTAGGCTTCTAAGAATTTTTTCAATAAATTGGAGCATAAATTAACAATATTTTCAAAAGATTTTTGGACTTAATTTCCTATAACATTTTTTTGCATCAAATGAATAAATTCAATGGTATTGATATTTTGGGAAAATTTGACACAAATCTTCTACCAGAGTAGGTTTTTAAGGTAGAAACTACTTCTTTTATCTTCATTAGAGAGAGCATCGATATTTATATAACAATGTTGGGTACCACCACCATTGAATAGGTAAACAAAATTTTTTTGAAAAATGCCACTGTTATTTATGAGTCCCCGAACAAGTTTTTAACTAGTGGGGTTCTTGGAAGAAAATTTGTTATTTAGATGAATGTATAATTCTTCAAATTTATTATGAGAAGTATTTATTTAGACAAGCGAAAAAAAGTATTTATATGATCTACAATGTTCTTGCCGTTTTCAAGAGAATTTTTCATGCATTTTTCATAGTAAAATACCTTTTCTTAATTTGATGTCATATCGCAATCTATTCAACAAATTTCCTTGGAAAACTAAGAAGTAACCTTGCAATAAGGAATTGATTATTTCTATTAGTTATCGATTAAATATTAATATGAATATGATCATTTTACAATCCAATAATTGAAACTATATTTTTTTCCAAATTCAATAAATGTATATCTTATTGCATAATAAATCAAAGCATAGTATAGTCACTCATAAACTATTTAACGTACATTCAATCATTTTTAGTTCATTTTACAGAAAGAAATACGTTCAAACTAGTGTTGCTTTGATAGCCTTGCTATTCTGTAACACGCAAATTACTTTTGTATCATTCAATGTCTGTCGAAGTATTAGCTAGAGAAGTAGTTGTTTCAAAAGTGATTTGTTTCTTGTAGTCTTAATAAGACTCATTTGTTGTAGATTTTACGAAATATTTTCGTGTTTTTTCTAATTATTAGTGAATTTTCTACAACGTAAGGACTTATAGATTTTATTATTAAAATATTAATTCACGGTCACGGTCACCAGTCCCGTTTAAAATCGCTGTTATTATTATATGTTTGTTGCTTTGCTGTATCGTAAGTAAAAAAGTTCTTATTTAATCTAATTTAATTATACCTCTTCATTTTATTTACAATTTTTGCGGCGATAGTCGCAACGCGGCGCCCCTGTCGCTCAACGACAACACATCCACCAGGGCCGTACTCAACTTTTTCCAAATTTAATTTTTTTGTTTATATCATTTTGTTAACCCTTCCGTAGCCCTCTTATATGTTTGTCTGTTAAGTTAGTCACCACGACAGGTCCCGTGGTGTGAAGCGTGTATCCCCGTCGTTTTCCTTTTATTTTTTATTAGAATTTATATTAATAAATTGATATTACTACTATTAATTATTAGTATCATGGTAAATACATGTGGAATATGTAATCAGGGGGTTACCCCTAATACACCATATATTAAATGCCACAGGAAGTGCAATTAATCTATTCGTATTCGTTGCACAGGCCATAAAGAGGTTGAGATTACATTTATTAACAATTAAAAAATGCATTAGTCCCACCCCGGTCCCAGGGAAAGGGGAAAACGTTAGAAAGTCTCAATAGAATTCTCACCGAGAAATTTAAAGAATTTAAAACAGAAATTAGGAACACCATCTCGCAACGCTTGGATAGATTAGAGTCACGTATTGAGAAATTAGAACACTCAGCCTGGAAGTGAACAGCTCGATTTCTCATCTAAAAAGGAAGAATATTTGGAAGATTTTGTTATAGAGATGGATGAGAGACGAAAACGTCTCTGGAATGTTCTGCTTTTCAATTTCAAGTGCTACCGATATCGCCACAAAAACTAAAAATGACTTTGCTGGTGTGCAATAAATCGTGGAACCACGCGGTCTAAATATTAATTCTAAGAAAAGTGTCAACAGAACGATAGGCCCAGGCCCCTAAAAATTATTCTGCAAAATGAACTAGAGGCTAAGGAAGTTTTAAAGAGCAACATGAAAGAGCCCACCTCGATACACCAATTTCGGACGGATCGCACAAAAAACCAAATGGACTATTTCAAGAAAGTCAAAGGCGAACTTATTACAAGAACGGCGAACGGTAAAACAAATCTGGCCATCAAATTTAATAACGACGTTCCATTTATAGCAACAGCAAAGCCGCGTACCCTTACAAGTGATATTTCAAAACACTAATGGTATATCACCAAAACTGTGGTGGTTATAGAACTATACTTAATGATCTCATGTTGTCAGTGAATTGTAACGATTTCGATGTTATTATATTAACAGAGACTTGGTTGTATAATGATATATCAAACGTTTAGCTACAGTTACATAATTATAACTTATTTAGAACGAATCGCACTGCAAAAGGTAATATTAGAGGCGGCGGTATATTACGAGGGTAGATTTAATAAAGTTTCCGGAATGGGCAAGAAAACGCAGTAATTAAACAGTTTTTTATTTTTATTTTTCAACATAATACCCTTGCAGGGCGATACACTTTTCCCAGCGGTGCTCCAACTTTTTTAAGCCTTCAGAAAAATATGATTTCGGGAACTCTGCAAAATAAGCTTTAGTAGCGTCGATGACCTCCTCATTTGACGTAAAGCGCTTGCCTCCGAGCCAAGTCTTCATGTTTGTGAACAAAAAGTTGTCGCACGGGGCCAGATCTGGAGAGTACGGGGGATGCGGCACCACCTTGTAGCCCAATTCAACCAATTTAGCATTGGCGATTCGGGATGAATGGGTCGGCGCGTTGTCGTGGTGGAAGAGCACTTTTTTCCGCTGCAAATGAGGCCGTTTCTCCTTGAATATGCCGTTTAATTGATCCAATAAATCGCTGTAGTATTGTCCCGTGATAGTTCTTTCCTTGTGCAAAAAGTCAATGTGTATCACACCTTGCGAATCCCAAAAAACGGTGGCCATGACCTTTCCAGCCGATGGGACAGTCTTTGCCTTCTTCGGAGCATATTCGCCTGGAGAAATCCACTTGGTTTCTGGTGTGTAGTGGTGGATCCATGTTTCGTCCACGGTCACGAATCGGCGAAAAACATCCGCTGGATTACGCTTTAGCAAAGCCAAACACTCTTTCGAAGTGGTCAAACGATTTCGCTTGTTGTCCATAGTCAGCAAACGCGGCACCCATCGCGCGACAGCTTCCTCATGCGCAAATGTTCGTGCACGATATTTTGCACACGTTCATATCAGATGCCCGTGGTCTCTACTATTTCGCGCAATTTCACTCGTCGATCGGCTAACACGAGATCATGGACTTTGTCGACCATTTCTTCATTTGTGGCCGTTTTTGGACGTCTACTGCGTGGTTCATCCTTGGCGCTCGTACGGCCACGTTTGAACTCGCTCACCCAGAAACTAATAGTCGAAAATAAAGGTGTGGATGTGCCATGAACTTTCTGCAAAATATCTCGTATCTCCGTCGCCTTTACCCATCCATCCAGATATGTTTGATGACTGCACGAAATTTGTTTTTATCCATTTTTGCAAAAGTGCCTGACTTGCTTCACAAGATATCCTAGTAAACAAAAACGGAACGACGCACGTGTCTGAAAATTTTACAGCTCACCTAATATAGGTTAGCCTTGACAACCATCATAACAATTTCACGATACGCGCGCCATCTCTTGCCCATTCCGGACTATTTTCAATCTACCCTCGTAATTGCTATCAAAAATGCTTTCATTCGTCAAAAATCATGGCAAATATAGACATAGAGCATATTTTCGTTTTATTGTCAATAAATATAATTAATATTATTATAGGAGGAGTCTATATCGCGCCTAATCATTATGCTGATAATTATGTATTGTTCGGCCGTAGAACTAGTTTACGAACGTTATAATATCAATAAAACGTTAATATGTGGCGACTATAATCTACCATCTCTTAAATGGAATAACAATGGTCTTATCACTGACACCCTAAATAATTCTGATACAAAATCTAATTCTATCGTTAATTTTTACAATTTTTTTTATACAACTCAAATAATACCATTCCTAATTCGAGAGGTGTATTTTTAGATTTATTTTTTTTCCAACATTATCGGCGCAAAAGTTTCCATATCAGATAATACTCATTTAAGTAGTCATTCGACGTATGATATTTCATTGCCTCTTACACACTGTCCACAGCTACAAACAAAAAGAAAAAATTACATGTACCATCTGGCTGACTTTGACGCTCTTAGCATGTATTTTCATTCCATAAACTGGTCGGAATGAATA
Organism: Ontholestes murinus; assembly: GCA_963969525.1. Lineage (NCBI taxonomy): Eukaryota > Metazoa > Arthropoda > Insecta > Coleoptera > Staphylinidae > Ontholestes > Ontholestes murinus. The sequence goes on along the minus strand of OZ018395.1, from coordinate 31,807,019 downwards.
AATGTCTCTAATATTGACAAAATAACTGACAGCTTCTATACCGCCGTTCAATCTGGCATCAATAAATTCATTCCCTCAACATTAGTTAGTCTAAGTAATAAGACTTATCCTGAATGGATGTCAGGCGACCTTAAAAATGTATTAGTCAACAAAAAAATAGCTTTGATTTTTTTCTAATCTTCGTCGACAATGCAAGTTAGTTTCTGAGTCGCTCTATAAAAAATATTTAAAAACGATTGAAGACAGACTTATTTCAGACCCTAGTCGTTTCTGGAGGTATGCTAGAGAACATAGAAATGAAAATAGTATTTTAATGGTAATGGAAAACGAGCAATGCAAAGGCTCTGATGGTGAAGAGATAGTTAACCTTTTTGCAATTTTTTTTTCGTCCGTGTATGTTTCAGCATACATTAGTGACACCATCAATGACCACATAGTCACTATATCTAAAGAAGATGTTTTTAATCTGATTTTAAAACAAAAGATTAGTAAATTTCCTGGCCCTGATGGTACATAGAGTTTTTTCTTGCTACACTGCATTTATTTTCTGTGTGGTCCTATTTATGAACTAATGCCAAAGTCGTTGTTACTAGGTATATTTCCAAGCAGATGGAATCTTAGCTATATTATACCAATATACAAATCTGGCCAACCTGATTTGGTAGAAAATTATCGAGGAGTTTGTCTCCAATCACTCATTCCAAAGATGTTGGATAAATTGGTCACAGATAGGTTAGCATGGATGTCTTATCAAATAATTGCACCACAGCAACATGGCTTTGTTCCTAAATGATCCACAGTCTCAAACTTGCTATGCTATAAACAGTACCTATCAAACGCTTTGGATAAATGCTACCAGATTGACTAAATCTACACTGATTTCTATTGAACAAACTGGATGCCTTAGTTTTTAATAAGTTAACATTATCTTGGATTCAATCTTTTCTGCAAAATTGTATTCAAAAGTCTTAACAATTTTATATCAAAAGCAATAAATGTAACTTCTGGGGTAACTCAGGGATCTCACTGCAGCCCGATTTTGTTTTTGTTGATTATTAACGATTTACAGCATGTTATAAAACACTGCAATTTCTTGATGTACGCGGATGACGTCAAAATATTCAAATGGGTCAATTCTATAAACGATTGCAGATTAATCCAAGAAGACATTAATAGTCTCAATAAATGGTGTACATTGAACAGATTATTTTTAAACAAGTCGAAGTGAAGCTCAGTTTCATTTTGTAGACGTACTAATTGCCTTGACTTTACTTATACTATTGATATGATACCACTTACGAAGAAAAGCGAGTTATGTGACCTACGGGTATTGTTCGATCAGAAACTGGCTTTTAATTCACACATAACAAACATTTGTGGTAAGGCATTAAGAATCTGGGAATTTGTATGGCGTATTGGCAAACAGCTCAACGTGCATTGCATTAAAACATTATATTGCGCCTTGGTACGCTGTCACCTGAAATATGCTTCTATTATCTGGCCACATTATACCTCAACGAATAAAAAAGCATTAGAGATGGTTCAACATAAATTTCTTAGGTCAATAGAATATAAAATTGGTATTACCCACATTCAAGGCGCTTATTCGAATATTAAAAATGTATTACGGATGCATGATTTGAAGATGTCTATCTGATTTGTGAGTATTACACAAATTAGTTAATGGCATGTTTGATTGCTCTTATCTTTTAGAACAACTAGATTTTTATTTCTCTGTTAATACTCGCCAATTAAGATCCAAACCAATATTCCGCGAGAAAACTTTTATGTCTATTTTTAACTTTAACAACTCAATTGGTCGACTTATACGTTGTGTCAACTTATTTAATGATAATAATTGGTTCGATATATTTAATTCTTCATATAATTTGTTTAAATCTAGGTTTAAGAGGCATGTACATATAGGTTAGTTTAGTTTATTAGTTTAGTGTTTAATAATATTTGTAGTTATATCTTTATTGTAAAAGGAGTTTCCCGTTATTAAATAAATAAATAAATAAAAGTATACTTACATCATTCAATACTTTATCCTACAGTCAATACACATATATACTGACTTTCATAAAAATTGCAACACCTAGAATTTGTTGAACAAGTTTATTGAAATTATTATAAAATATTTATTTTATGAAATAAAAGTTAAAATTTGTAAACCAAAAAATAAAAAGGCAACGGTTATGTTGCGTTCCCCAAAAAAATTTTACGATCATCTTGGGTCCACAAGCAAAATCGGGACTCATCACTAAACTCAATTTGCTGTACTTATTGTGGCCAATTTGCTTTTTTGTTGCTCTAATCTAGCCTGCATTGACAGTAAAGTGGTGTAAGAGGAAGACATAAAAAATGGATTATATGAACGCAGTTCATAGGACTTTATGCGACGATAAACAGATGACACATAATTTGCAATTGAGTTGTTGTATATTTGTCTCTTGCAGGTCAAACGTCTTAAGTCGCAATTTCTAGTCCCCAGGAGATGTCTAGATCCAGAGCAAAGTTCTTGAACCTCTTTTTCGGACCATTTGAAGCAACATTTCAATATCATTGTAACATTTAGCGAAAGTTCGGACTCTCTTATGCCAATAATACGGTCGCGTTCGAAATCAGTTATTTTGAAAAATATTGATGTTGACGTTATTCCTAAGTTTAGAAGAAAATCCTAAACAAACAATTTGTGAAATTGCAAATATGCAAAGGAAAAAACAAACATTTATTTTAACCAACAATCTTCACTCCAATCATCTAACCTAAATACTATTTGACAGGAGACACATTGAAAAAGGTAAGTGAAGCGATTCAATAGTTTTACTTCAGAAAATAAAAAAAAATAGTTTGCCAAATTCCGTACTAGTAGTTTTAATGTAATCGAAGCAAAATGCCGTTACTCGACTTTACCACCGTAGAAATACACTTGCACAAACTAGAATATGTTAGTAAATTCAATATTTTTATTTCTTAATAACTTAACTAGAAGAAAAACATTTAAAAAACTGCATAAACTCCTGCGACAAGCAATATAATGAAAATTCATTTATTAAAAGTATATTTACTAGTGGTGAGAAATTGATAGTTTACGACAACGATCATAGTTAAAGTCCAGTGAACAAGCTCCAATCACTTTAAAAGGAAAGGTCCATCAATATAACAAAGGCATCGTGTATTTTATGCTCCTGCAATAGAATCTAACCATCAATACGGGTATGCATTGTCGACAATTGGACAAATTATATAAAGCCATCAATGAAAAGCGGCTAGAATTGGAAAATCGAAAGGAAAGAACACACAAGTTTTGTGACCCGCCATACTCACTAGTATCTGTGCCGTCCGACTAATATTTGACTCATTGAATGCCATACAATTCAATTTTGATAATGCTGTGAAACAGTATTTGCATTTGTTTTTCTTTTTGCTGAGAAAGTCCAGAAGTTTTTTTAGCGCGGCATCATCACGTCACCCAATTAATGGCAAAGGATCATCGAAAAAAATGGTCAATAGATAATTGAATACAATTATTTCTTTCTATAAAATTCACCTTTGATTGTTATAGTAAAAAAAAACGAAATCACTTAAAACTCAACCCAATACATTCCAGGACTATCGTATTTTTATGGTCCGAATGATATAAGAAGTTTAATTGACGTTCTCTCTTTGGTGGAAAATAAGTCAAATCTTGCATGATAATTATGAAACATCCATTAAGTAGATCTGTGGTAATAGTATCAATAAAGTAGCAGTAACATTATTTAAGCCTTTCCAAATGCAACTAAAAATTTGGTAAGAATTTATTGTACGTACTTGCTGACATAAACTGGCAAAAATAGCCTCTTAAAACCGACATATAGTAAAATATAAAATGTTACATATATCGAAAGGAATGCCTGCTTTCTCAACATGATAATACAAGAAGGATTCGAATGGAATTTTTAGACAATGAAATTAATGATTTAATGAATAAAAAAAATATCTTTTTAAGCTTTTGAGGTTCTTTCTTTAACAAAAACAAATGTATTAGCTAGTAAGCTACATGAATGAGAATTAACATTATGATGAGTTAATATTAATATTAACCTTGGTTAGAAGACTGCAGGTAAACTTTGATTATTATAATGAGATAAGTTGTGGTTTTTCCTAGCACTTTTTAACCCGCCTCATTGAGAATCTTTTTATGATTAAAATTTTTATCTATGAAATATAATTAATTTCTTATATAAAAGCCACTGTAATGCCAGTATCCATATATGTTTTTAATGGATTTGTAAATTAAATTCTAGCATATTAATTGATGATTGAATTTAGACTATTACTTATCACTTCGAATACTAAGTTGTTTTATATGCAAAGGTATTTCGAGGTTCATTATTATGTAGTGTTGGCCTCACTCATCCAATTTTCTTTCATAATTTGAGAGTGAAGAGGTCTTTGACTTTTTAGTGCTACATAAGGAGTGCTTTTTACGGCAAAACTGGGATATCTTAATTTGATTGAATTAAAACACTTGGTATGATTTCACTTGTTATTTATTTTACTCCGTTCATTCAATCAAATTAATACAAAAATGTTTCACCACGGATTAAGTGAGAAACTAATTCATCATATGGGATATCTTAGCTTTTATAGCGTGTAAAACTTCCCTTGGCTTGTTACTTTTTCTATTTTGGGTTACCATACAGTAAATAATATGTGACGATGTTCTTACTCCTATGATATGCAGCTAGTTAGCATCATTGTAGGTTGATCGTACCCCAGGTTTCTCCAAAATATCTGCGGAATAATCACAGGACATAAGTGAATTATTTGTTTTAGGTGTTCCATGCATTTATCCGTAATCAATCAACTACTTCAACTATTTTATCAAGAATGAAGAAACTCTTCGCTAAATCTATTTATACTTAAGTATTAAAGATTTCTTATGCTAAGTGTAATAAGTTATCACTTAATTTCTCCCTATAACAGTAGCTATATCGTTAACATAGCCACGTATAGTGTATCATTTTCCTAGCGAAGTTGCTAAGAATACTTCGACCACGATGCATCAAAGCAGGTGTGATATGAGGCATCCAGTAATTAAATAACAGTTTTCTGGTTATCTGAAAGGATGACATGAACAAAATGAATAATTGTTTATAGTTACAAAAGAATCAACTAAAAGTGGAAACAAATTTTTGAAAAATACTCACGGAATAACATTTAAAAGCTATGAAGGCAACTATTTCATCTCAAATTTGCAACTAAAATGTATTGATTTTGGATTTGGGTTTTAAAACACAGAAAGTTTTTCTGCATACATCTCATATAAATATTTATTATGAACTAAATCGATGCCACAGTATCATTTACATTTTCGTATCACAATACATATAATCTTAAACTTTTATTATTACAGATAGACTTACCCTTGTCTCGGGCATCTGCACCCTCTAATATTCTGAACCCTTATCACTGAAACGATGTCGTAGTAATATTTCAAATTTATATAAAATTATTAGTCGGTTTTAGTAAATAACTCACTATTATAGTGCTTTATAAAACTAAGTAATGATTCTCTTATCCAACGCGTATTTATTACATTTTCAAATGTTGAAAGCAATAAACAATTTAAAATTCAACTTACCTCTCAATTAGATAACGCTATTTATTCCGGCGGATATTTTTCCAGAATCCGCACGTCAATCTCGATTTTCATCAAGTCTTCTGAATGAGGGAAGTGGGAATAATAAAAAGGAATTTGCATTGTCCTTCTGGATTAATAGATTCCTGCCGGGTTAGTTACGTCAGATTTTCGCGTCTGCTTGTAACCCCGTGACCCTATTTATAGCCCCGTCCCTCTTGCGAAAACGTGCAATTTGTTATTTAATTTAAATTTTCCTTCTACGGTCAAGTCGTGAGATTGTTAAACTCGTGATTGTTCTTAATTAAAGTGCGTTCTTGAGAATATGTCTATTTATAAGTAATTTATTTATATTAGTAAAGTATTGCACCGCACTAATGCATGTTACTAAACGCTTACATAATTATAATTAACTTCCTTTGTCAATTACAGAAAATTTCTCAATTTAGATTTACAAGTTATAAATGTATATTTTCTTAGCCCTCTCTATCAAGAATAGTAGATACACAACATTTAAAAATATTAATTAAAGATTAGAAATTGTTTATAGTATATATTAAGAGAAATATGTAAAGACTACAGTCCAGACTAAAACGGGTTAAATGGTATGTCTAAGAGGGACTGGATTTATAATTTCAAATTGCGAAGAAGACTGTAATTTCAGATTTACTAGTTAGGACAAGTATCACTAAAACTGCCTTGTACAGAAGTCTTAATAAATGCCTCTATGGTGGATAAACCAAATCCATTTCAGTTTTAATTTTTTCTGATGGAATATCTAAATTTTAAATGTTTAACTTATTACAATAATAATTGTGAAGAGCTATGCCTTACTAATAATTACAAGATCAAATTATTGAGACTGTTGTATCAGAAGCGCCTTTAACTGTATTTTGTTGAAAAATGATAATAGCCATTCATCACAGATTTCCTTCTTGCTTCAAAGTGTTTAGCTTGAAATTTATTAGATTTATTTAATATAAATACTTTTTTTAAAAATTAAACAATAATTATTTTATATATGAATTAAATATTGAAAAGTGAGTGCAGTATTAATCATGATAATTAATAATGAGAAAAATAATTTTTCTTTGTGAGCATTTCTGCACTTATGATTTACATTATAAAGTAAATAATAATTTTGTTTATAAAATAGAAATTTAAATTCAATTTAACTTACTAGGATCTGATTTGGTTGTTTGAGTACGTGAAAATTTTCACGTACTCAAACAAGCAAATTAACATCAATATGGCTTCCTGGTCAACCGAGTTTAATAAATTCTTCCAAACAAAGACGAAAATTAGTCTAATAAGTGCGGATATATACTTCCTACAACAGTGTGTCAAAAAAGTGATTTTTCCCAACTTTATAAAAGTAAAAATCAGTAACCACGATAAGGATACTAGGATCTACTTACTCTAATCTCCACAAAACCTAATTGAAGATAGTATAGCTTATAATCGGGTTCACTGTCAATCCAAATTTTCATAGAATTTTGTTTAATACAAATCAAGTATTAGTGTAGTTTAAAAATGTATATTTTAAAATTTGCTCAATTTAATACGTGATTATTGTGGCTTTTACTTTTTGATATATTTTTAAAGCACAAATAAACTTCAGGTATCACAAACTTCATTCTTTCTTTGTGATATTATTATTATCAAACAAGAAGTATTCAATAAAGTGTGTAATATAAAAAAGATTTACTTGTATTTTCAAACTTAATTTTATAAAGTATTTCACTTTCTGTCTTTCGAAAACTTGATCGAGTGTCTTAGTCAAGTGTTTTAGAAATTGCTTTAAATTCATAATGAGACTTAAAACTATGTTTTTTTTAAATAATATATTAGACACAATGTTTGTTAATTTGAATTACTATTTAAATAATTATGTCAAATTGCAGTTCTAAATAACCTTGTATGAATAAATGTATATTAGGGTTTATAATAAAGAGATGTATATATAATCATTTATTGTTAATAATTTAATAATAATCAAGTCGTTGCTTTATACATTACACATAATGAATAACTTACATAAGAATAGTACAGGGCTATTTATATGTATATTTATATATCAATTTCATATTGCTAGACTAGTTGATGCGTTCCTCTGGAACTGGTGCGATGAGTCTCTGGAGACTGAGGTATTCGTTACCCGACCGTGGTCTTAGTGTACAGGAGGGTGGCGGCGGCGCATCAGATGAACTGTGCGACGATAGCGACAGCGTTTCGAAGTAGTCGGACATGTCAGAGGTACCGCTGCTGGTGGAACCCGATGGACATACTGGTACCTCGGCTTCTGCGCTGGCGCTCTTTTGCTCGCCTTTTTGGTTGAAGTTGAAGCTGATATCTTTAAGTGGGTCCGATGATTTGGAACGGCGTGGCAAGGTTGCGGCCGGTGGAAGAGTCTTGCGCGGTAGCTCGAATACGCCTGAATCGTTGGAGCTGGAGGAATCGCGATTGGACTTGCTTGGCACCGAAGAAGAACGACGAACTGCTTGGCTGCAGTTGCAAGTCTCGGGGACGGGGTCGATCTCTTCCGTCCTGCTAGAGGAGTCGGCGGAATTTGAGCGTTTCCTGCGCTCGATGAGAGCATCAGCGCAGTCCATTAATTGCCTACGTTGGTACAGCGAGTTTTGACCTTGCAACATTGCAGAACCACTGGGCTTAGTGAGATTCGGATTGCTATTAGACAACAGTTTTTCAAGCCGATGTTTCACCGCGGGCGACATCGGGAGGTATCCTGGATGGGGTTGTTGATTGGCTGGTTCCATCATTAAGTAATCATCTTGAGCATGTCCACATCGTGTGCATAATCCGGCCTTTTGCACCACCTGCTTGGCGTTCTCGTAATGTTGCAGTGATTGCGCGAACTCCATATTTTCGTAGTTGTGCGCACCTGTCACCGGAATATTGGCGTAATTCGGATTTCTCCCGCATTTCTTGCTCATATCTACCTGTGCATATAGAGCATTGATGTCGTCCTGTTGACCCCAGCACGATAGTAGTCTTTGGCAGTAGCACGGACGCTGCTCCGGTTCCGGCTGCCTAATCTTCAGGACGCAACCGCACGGTTTACGGACGGTATCAGCTAAACACTCTTTGATTTTCCGCGGTGTGTCATAATGTTCATCAGTCTTACTCTCCTGTACCGGATATGGAAAATTCGGAATGTCGTAATTGTCGTACGACGGCAACGGCATCTGCGGTTTCTTCGTCGTCGGCGAGGTAGCAGGCTTGGGGGGTCGGGCCGGTGGTCGGGTCACCGTCTGGCTCCAGCCGGAGCTGTCGGAGCCGCTACTTATCGAATGTCGGTCGCAAGTGTGTTCCCAGCAGGGTGCGCTCGGCGTGATCGTGGCAGTGGATGACCTCGACATCGCACCTAACTTGCTTATGCAGCTCATGCATCGTTCAATCGGAGGGCCGTTCCAGCCATCAGACGAGCTGACATCTCCGCAACCATAGTTGCTGTCCAGATCTGTAAATGGCGAATCTACACGAGATAGCAGCGTCGGGTCCATTATCTCTGGATTTCGTAATTCCGCACGCAGTGGTGGCCTTCGTGGGCTGTCCATTACTGTAAAAGAGAAGAAAATTAATACTGTAATTTTTTACACTAAATCAAATTAATTACGAATGTAATTGAACAGTCGTTATTTTATTTGAATAATGTATGTAGAATACTATTATTTGTATATGTAAAATAGGACTAACCTGACATGTTTCTGGAAACAGGCCTCCTCCTGGAAGTATGTAACTGTCCCGCAGCAGCAAGTTTGAGCGTAGTTGAAATATCCTCCCCCTGATCGGTGAGCAGAACGTGCAGCCCTTCACCTCGCCCGCACCTCGATCCTCCTTCGAAACAGAACCTTCCCTCCACCACCCCATAGCGCCTCAGATTTGAAATGAGCCAGTGACCAGCCAGGCGTGGAGGCACTCCGGTGCTCAGACAGAAGCCACGCTCTTGGACGTGTAGCCTGGCGGGGCCGGGCTGAATCCTTGCCTTCGCTGGAGCAGACGACAAGAGCACGAGAAATTGCGGCCCATCCCCCAGATGCGTGCTTAGCTTGACTTGCCATTGCATTAGTCTTTCCCTATTATCGAAGGCCAATACAACAACGACGTCCTGACAAAGGATCGCTACAGTATTAGACTCCTTGTCTAACGTAAAGCCGGTTTCCAATCCGAGGAACTGTTGCAATGAAAGGGAAGCCTTCGTGTGACCTTGTTTGTAGCGGTCCTTGGAATCCCTGTACAGTTGCAGATATAAACAATCTGAAACAAAAACATATATAAATTAGTTTATTTTGTTAAGACCATTGCAATTACTAAATTTGTAGTCAAATATTTTAAATGCTCTTGCTAGGTAAATTTAGTTTTGCACCCCGATCGACGTTACCGAGCACTGAAAATCGTTTTATTATTTACAAGTAATTAATGTTGCCCTTGGTGCCTGGAGGGCAGCATTGGACCTCAGCCAGGGTGCGTTTTTTTTTTGTATAGTCGTTAGTATCATACTCATATGGTCGTGAGTAATGCTGGCTATAAAAAATATAACAAACAAACAAACAAACGTAGGAGAGTGGAAAGAGGGAAGAGAGTCCGGCTTTTAGCTTTACGCCCGCGAATGCACAACACTACAAATTACCATTTGTCTCTTTTCCATTATTTCCCGCTTTTTATTGTCGGACATAAATAGAGAACCCCCGTATCGCGTATCTGTTTTGTATTCTGAATGAAACGGTGCAGCAGTGGATGATAGGTATACGGATTCAATGATATCCTCGTAACAATGACTTGTTTCAATAAAAAGTAATATATCAAATAATAAATAAATAAAACAAAGCTAGATATCTTTAAATGTAAAAGAAAAATTAAATCGTTTAATATTAAGCAAATTTCATTTAAACTCGTTTTCTTTAAAACATAACTGAAATCATTTAGTAAGATTACTTTTTCAGCTGTCATTTGTTTATGTTATCGAACAAACATTTTAGTTCGTGTTTGTTGGTGCATTATTGAAAATCGGGAAATCAGGCGCGATCTGATCCAAACGAATGAGCAGATTTATTTTGCGGAAAGCTAACTAGTTTGCCGATGACGTGTATATTTGTTATTGTTGTTTGTTGTTCCGATGTAAATAAATTTAATTGAGTTGTATAAAACCATCGGCTGCACTGCATAATCTATTTGTGTGTTGCTTTAACTTTGTATACAACATTAATTCTTGATATCTATCATACATTTTTTGAATATAATCCGATATTATTCACTATATATGAATCCAAAAACTGTAGTAGTCTAAATATTAGTTATTGTATGTGGAAAATGTATTTTAAATTTTAAAATTGTGGGAAGAAAGGTATATCTTTTTCATATAGCGTATATTACTCACGATTGAAAATAACGATTCAATTCTTGGATGCTGTTGGCGTTTTTTGGTGGTACTTTTATAAGTATGGATTTTCTTAAACATATCTTTTCAATTAGAAGTCATCTATTGCAACTATTTCTGCACAAAGTGCTTATATTAAAATGTGTTTTTCTATTGTATTGATCAAAATTTTTATTGCAGTTCTTTATAAAACTATTGGAAAAAAATAGACGTAAACAGATAAATAAAGCCGTGGATTTATGGCAGGTGAAATGATGAGGAGACTGCTGCTATCTCGTAAAAAGGAGTATTTTTTCTCTTTCCCCCCAGGGCGAAAAGGAGTACGATCATCCATTCGGTTTTGACAGATTGTTCGCTTTTAAGTGAAATAAAAATAAATTGCGCGCCAAATATCGCCTCCGATAAATTTCTCCACCAGTCGTGCTCGCGAATACATTTCACGAACATTATCTTTATATCCCCATAACCATACATTAAAATATAAAATATGTTTCAATCTTATACATATACAAAAAAATGGAAATAACAGGAATTTCACGTTTAAACCCCTTTAGGAGAAGCGATAAAGTGATCGTCCTTGATTTGAATTTGCAAAAATGATACATTTTTATACAAAACTTATGAATATTTTATTGTTACTCCTATTATTTTATATATTTATTATTACTCTCTGCCATTAAAAATTATAATAATTATTTTAATTTTCTATAAAATACGATTAGAATTTTTATTGAAATTTGTCGGGATAAGTGAAATATTATTATTATTAAATTAATTATTCAACAAAATGTTCAATAAATATGGTAGCAATGTTTGTAAATATAATTTAAAACTGATATATATATATATATATATATATATATATATATATATATATATATATATATATATATATATATATATATATATAAATATGTACGAAAAATATAATACTAAATTTATTTTATATAGCTTTCAGTTCCAGCCTATATTAGTTAAATGTATGGTGATATATTTTGAATTTTTTTTTCTAAAAATCCAGTAAAATAAATAAAATTTACGCACGGTTAATAAAATAATTATAGAACTAGCGCACAAAAACAAACCGGCGCCACTCGCATATTAAATTGATGATTAATTAGAATAACAACAATACATATTTATTGCTAATGGACGAATGCAATTCGAACTTTTATTTATCACCGACAAGTTTTATTATTATTTACATTATGCACTGTTTGCTTTCGAAGCGCCGATAAATCAAGTCTGTTTTATATTTTCTGATCGCTCATTTACCCAACGGCTAATTGAAATATTTCCATTACAGTATATTTCAGTACACTTTTTATTTATGTAATCGATACATTATTCAACTATCGCCGCATTTAATTCCAACGATTTAATCAACACGGATTTTATACTGTTATGCAGTCATTAATGTATTAATTATTTCGCGTATTATTAAATGTGAAGATTTGTGTAAATATTGTTTTGTATTATATAAATTTGCTAATAGATTATTAAAATTAATTTTCAATGGGCGATTTTACCGCGTGATGATTTACATTTTTGACGTGCGTTTAATTTGTTTATAAGGTCACAGCAACATATTTTAAAATTGGTTTAAAAGTTATTAAAGGTGCAAATTATTTACACACTTACAGCTTTGTAAACAAAGTAGAATCCTTCAACATCAACAATATTTACACAAAGTACTTGGACTGTTAAAGTTTTTCTTTGGAGCCGAAATATCAGAAGTTTTATACTAGAGTAACCCTATATAATTAATCCATATGTCATGTGCCTTAAGACATATATGAAACTATCAATATTTGAATGGATTATAATGAAGAATGTCTATGTAAGAAGGATATGCTGCAGTTGAATTATTTTTAGCCAAAGCTTCTCCAAGGAAACTTCAAGTTAATTGTTCATCTACCTGATGAAGCCACTGTGTAGTGAAACATTGTTAAAGTACAATACTAAAAATATTCATAAACAATATACTGCGTCAGTATTTCTCAAAGAATTATTCATCCAAGTACAATTCTAGGAACACTACATCAAACTGTTGAGTCATCAATTATTTAAAGTTTATTACTTGCTTTTGGCTTCCTCGAAGGGTTGTCCACATTCTTGATGGTCCTATATTTAACATAAATCCACATTAATAATCCTGTCATAAAGGTGGATAGATTATTAATGTAATTCAAGAATAAAATTAGGCCTAGTGTTGACCCCTGCGGAACACTGTATTGGATAATAGTGGATTTAGACAAATTATTGCAATATTCTGTTTTGGGTTCTATTTGTTAAGTAGGGCAAACTATACATTTAAGTGTATTTGTTATTGTTGCCTTCGTAATATCTTATCGATAGTATCTTTATTATCTATCTGAATTTATTATATGTGTTGCAGATTAAACTCAAGTTACATTTATGGTGATGTTTTCAAGCTATAAGAGCTTGAACAATTACTTATCGCGGATTTTTTTTATCCCATTCTCATTCAGTTTACGAGAAAAGTTTTACATTCTAGGCGTGTCGGTTAATTACCGAAGGGACTCTTAATATTCCGATCGTATTCGGGTTTTAATAGTCAGTGTTATAGAGCTGGTGGGGGTTTAGAGGGGGTTCATTACTGCGGAATAAATATAGCCGACGAGTGTATATAAGAAGTCCGGAGCCAGTACGCAATTTCACGGGTCGCCTGCTACTCCCCATCTCCACCCAGTCGCCCCTCGCACCCTCCCTGTGGTCCTTGTTATTGTTAAAGTTGCGGTTCCTGAACTTGCATTAAAACCGACTGCTAGGAAATTGAACGAATTCCCATTTTTTGCACGAGCTACCTGGCTCCGTTGAAGAGGCGAAATTAGAGGGTCCCATTTGCAAATTAGCGGGAATAATTTTTGGCCGGTTATTAAGAGACAGGAATTCTCATTTTCAAGCTTACCTAACATTTAAAAGACTTAACAGTATTCAAGAAATAAATTTTTAGTGCTTACAACCATCATGTTCATCTAACATTTAAAAGATTACATAATAGTATTCAATATAAATTTAATTATATACCACTGGTTGAACTTATATAGTCAGGTAAAATTTTAGAATTTATTTGGATTAATACATTCTATTATATTTTTATTTATCTAAACATTAGTTGCATAAAATTTAATTCCATAATTATTATTATTATGATAATACGACTTATCTAATTAAAATATTAAACTTTAATATTCACCTAAATCCGCACTCATTGAATAATTGATAAACTCTGTATAATGTTTTAACTGAATTGAATTTGCAATTAGTATGGCCAGTGACGGTAGCAACCGTCCTCATGAATACGGAGGATGTTTATTACAATAATTGTCGCGATGACCAAGGGGTTGTATTCCTAATGAAAAAAATATATATATATGTAGTGCAGAACAGAGTAATTCGAATGGAAAGTTAATTGGCGCGACGTGAAACGCTCTCGGTTTTAATCATAAACGCAGGAAATTGTGTTAACAAGAAATGCGCGGTTTAAATTCCGCCTTTGATGTCGGCGGGGATTTCTGGCTGGCACACATTACAAGCCGTAATATTTGTTGACACAATCCTTTGAAGGGACGGACCGATATTGCGCAATAAAAAGCGTTTTAATGCCGCAATCTCAATGTGCAGAAATGATAATATTACACGCCCGTGCACCGCATACCGAAAATTCCGGATAGTTCGAAAGGGGTCGAAGTATCGATCCGGCGGAACTCCCTCGACTGCCCGTTTGAAGTCTTGATCCGCTCAAAAGACGAATCTCATTCTTTAATTATCCACCGCAACAAACGGAATTTTAAAGGTTCACCCCGCGCATAAAAAGGGGAAGCGAATTAGGCAATTCGTGCGTTACAATTTAATCCCCAGACCCTCGAGTTTTATATTCGCGAAGCCTTAGATAGGAAAGGGCCAGGGGATTATCCTTAACTCTATTTACACCAGACGCTGGACGTGGATTTGGAATTTGAATTAAATCTCGTCCACTAACTGTAATCTGATTCCGCCGGCAGTCTCAACTATGATTAATAGAGTTAATCAGGGCCAGATACGATCGCAATTAAATCGTCTACCATTTTTATGCCGCGCGACATGTCACTCCGCACGACTTATTAACTAACTGCCTTTGCGAAGTTTTCTCGTTTATCATTTACTTATGAATAGATAGAAAAGCCGGGAGAAAAAGATGATAAATTCTGTATGTTGCAAAAAAATTAATGATATTTTGTTGTAAATACTATCAGAGATTTAGTTTATAAAAAGTTTGTATCTAATTGATAAATACTTCCTTGTATAATTAAACAAATTGTTCGTTAGCTAATGTCGTCGTCAGTCCTATGATTCTAGATTAAATGAATTGATAAATAGTGGTGCTGGGGTGTTAAGTTTTAGGTGATATATTAGGATAACGAGGAAAACATAGATGATTTAGGACGTCACGGATATGATGGAAAATTTGGTGGCTATGTGTATAAGTTGTGGTTCTCTTTGGATTACTTGTGTTTTTTTTGTATAATAAGGTGTTAGAGGAATTGTAGAGGGGATTGTTAGGAAGCTTAATTTTCGTTAATATTCTTATGATCGTTCACCAACTTGAAGGTTTTTACAATCAATGATTGTATGCTATTAACAATTACAACAGCACATTAAGTATTCAAATAAAATGTGTTTCTATAGAATCCTTATTTTTATTTGTCAAGACAATATTTATATTGTTCCCCGTCAACAACAGCCATAGACCAGTTTCGATCGTTATGGATCTCATCAGCATAACGGAGTTAGAGACAGGGAATCGAGATTCGAGATAATATTTATTGTATTATTTAACTATTAATAACTAAAAAATATTTATTTAAACGTAATGTCTTTCAAATGCTGTTCGTTTGCATTTGTTATCTCCTCGGATTGAAAGAAACGGTTATTTTCTTGTGGGGCTTTGTTTCAACAGCAATCTCTAAAGTAAGTGATAATTCGTAGACGCGGGGTGGATATAAAACGGGTTTTATAAATCTCGGTGCAGAGTGTTGCATTTCTGGCGACAGCCCCAATCCGGACAGGATCTACCCCTATCGTTCGCCCCTAATCGCTGTCCGTAATCACACCCTGCTCAATATGCATCTCGATTAATTGCCTCCATAAATTGCGACACTGCGACATTTTCCGGATAAGACGTTACCTTCTGCAAAAAAAAAGGTAAATGCTCTCCAGATTCAAATGCAATCAATTTTATTATTCATTTTCATGTAAAATCAATAAATTCTTCTCCTTAATGAAGGAGTAACAGTTAGATTAAGGATTTGCAAATTATAAACATTAAATATTTGTATAGATTTATGTGAATAAAACCGTAAGCTTTATCTTATCTAAATCTAATTTTAAGCGCCTTAATTAAAACACAAACATTTTCTTCTTAAGGAATGACTAATAGTTATTTATTCATAACATTGATTATTTTTTTAAATTAATGTAAATAAAAACGTAGGCTTAAATCAACTTATGATTTTCAACGCCTTAAAGCTAATAAGTTATATTAAGCATGTAAGTATATATGGTTGCCTATGATAAATAATATTTTTTAAATATACTTAAGTACCCTGAATTGAATCAATACAGTATAAGTATGGATTACCACGTACTAACGGTCGCAACTATTATCTTTATTATACCTAATTATTCATAGTAAAATTAGGAATATAATTTCCTGCGAAAAAATAATCTTTATCAATTTTAAGTGAGTTTGTCGCTACGAATTGCATCCTGGCATGAACATTTCCTGTTAATTTATAATTAATTTTAATTGAATATTTAATTTCTCGTTTACAGTAAAATTTATTATGAAACCGTTCGCCGTCGAGCTTTTGGAGTTAATTGAAACGTGGAATGGCTTTTGCCCGACTTTAAGTATTTACAGTGGAGACATGAGGGATTATAGGGACTCACTTCAATTCCATAGCCGATGATTACTGAACTATAAAGTTTCTCAAGTATCGGTCAATAAAAGGGCAGATACAATGGAGCTCACTGCTGCACTAGATCAGGTGAATGATAGGGCCACGATAGTTTTGTGCGAGTTTATAGCAAACTTTAAATTGGGGATTACGACATACTTATATCTTCCTGGACGTACGCGACTGCCAACATTTAATCCACATCAAACATATTTGAGCGTATATGCGTTTAATTCAATTCTATCTTTAACTAGATAATGATGAAAAATCCATTTGGTATTTACAAGCGGGAAAATCTGCTTGGAGTGAACCGTGTGCTCGTAATACAAGCTCGTCGTGTATACGGTTATGGGAAACTTTAAATTGAGGATCGTGTCGTCTTCAGCTGGGAATTACCTCTTAAGGTACTTAAGGAATTGTGAAAATTGTTTGCGTCCCACACGTTTTCCTTTCCAAAAAAATTAGATGAGGACGGAGAGCAAACGGCCGTGTGGCGTTAAGTAGACGTATTTTATTTCGGTGCGCCCTTTTAACAAGCTTAACCAAGCTTACATGATTTATCAAATAAACATGTGATTATCATAAATAAATATTATTAATGTCGTGGATATAAAATAAATGTATTCATTTCTTAAAATTTTTATAATGCTATATTAATTTTTAATGTATACGAAAGCTTGTTTCAAGTTTCAGTCTTTGCAGTCTTAATAATTTTCATATTTATGAAATAATAACTACAAAATATCGATATTGTAATTAAACATAAAAAGCAGAGAAAATATTATTTTATTACTATTGAACAATGTAAATTCAGCAAAGCTCATAATATCGTTATTAAAGAGAATTTCAGAATCGCTGTGCTGAATATCGATTTGATATTTTATTTCCTCTTTTTTTTTTTCGTCATGTGAATTAAAGATGAGATTGAGTTTCCGTAATGCAATTCGCAGTATAGTATCGTTTGCATGGAGTTCATCCATAAAACTAACGAACACGCGACACCCTTGAAAACGTAAATTTTAAAACGAATGAAGGATAAGTGCGACAATTTCGTCGCGAGCACAAGACACTCGACAGAAAGCTCTTGGAGGATAAGCGCCCGTAAAATTCATTGTAAAACTCGCCCTCGACAGTTTTCCGTTTTTCGCCCTTCGCGTTCCACCAACATGCTTTTTTTTCCTATACACTCTCCACCGGTCTAGTCCATTGTTAGTAAATAACAAAAAAGGAACGGTAAACAGACCGGACGTGGAAAAAAAATCGACCGGATGAATGTCGAATTTTTTTGCGCGAGGGAAATTAAGTGCTCTGAAGATTTTTAAGGGTCTGCTGTAATTGCTCTCAATGTGATGATAATACTAAACACTTGGAAGGTTACATTAAAAGGTAACCAGATCATATTTTTTCTTTGAATGATAAAATAATGATCAATTGTTGATAACCATTTGACAAATATATTATGTATACTCCTTATTTGTAATTGTAATTGTATTATAGTCATTATTATTATTATGTTTATAGTTATAATGGTGATTAATGTTGTAGTTTAGCGATAATTGAACATTTATTATGAAATAAAATGATTCAGAGATAAAAGTTATTTGACATCGAACTCATGGGGATAACTCAAATTGCACTAAGCTAACAAATTTCAATTAAAAATTCATCAAACCGCAATTTCCATTTTAAACGATCAATTATTTATTGTTGATATAGTGGTCTCCCCTTTTATTTTTAACGAAAACAAAAAATTACTCATACATTTTGATGGGATTTATCCTAAATGTTCGCTCTCATTTTACATTTTTCTCTAAAACCTGCTGAATGCCATAAATTATTAGGGTTGAAAATATATTTATTAAGATTATATTAATAGAACTTTAAATAATCATAAGAGTTTTCCTAGTTTAACATTTTTAGTGTATTGCGCTGTTAATTTTGTAGATAAAAAAGAAAAAAAAGCAGTTTTTGACGTAAATAACTTTGTAACATCATTATTTATTTTGTATATATTGCTTTCTATATAAAGTCTGCTTTTATGAACAACAATTAAAAAACGTGCTACGAGCTTCCGCTGGAAAAATCAGTGCGCAGTTTGTTTTTACATGAATATCCTGTTTATTTTCTGTAAATAAAAAAATATGCATTTGCGCCGGCGATAAATAAATTGAAACGAACATTTTTTAATAATAATAATAATACATTTATTAACGGCAAACGCCTTTTTACAAAATACAACTACATAAAAAAGGTATACTACAATAAATTAAAAATAAATACATAATAAAGAATGCAGCAGACAACATATACGCCCTGAAAGAAAAAATAATTAAATTAAAGAAATAGTCCTTATAACAGCTAATAAACTATAAACTAAACCTTTTTAACATCAACTTAAAAGAATTAATGGACGGATCAAATAAATTAAACCATGTACGGTGGTTAAATTCGTTCCCTATCTTCAGGACACGTGTCATTGAGTTCATAGAGCTGGAAACTGTCCTATGATGGTCCAAATAGAATAACGAATGCGAACGTGTTTTTTTACATGGAGTGTGAAATGGTAACACTCCTAGTAAATATGGTGAATCAATATATCCATTGATAATTTTATATAATAAACATAAATCAGCAGTAGTCCTCCTATCCTCTAGTGTTTTTAAATTAAGCTTATTCATTATAATTGAATATTCTCCGGTAATGTGAGGCAGTCCAGATCTAAATTCCATACACCTCAGGAATTTCTTCTGCACGCGTTCAAGGAGCTTTACGTTAGTAATAGTAAATGGCGTCCAAATCGGCGAAGCATACTCCAGATGCGATCTAACTAACGCACAGTATAATGTTTTAAGGCAATATATATTCAAATCTTTACCAATCTGCCATATGAAACCCCAGAGCCTTAGAGATTTGTTCGTAATGTTCAATATATGTTGATTGAATGAAAGTTTTGAATCAAATATTATCCCTAAGTCTTTCATTGTATCAACTTTTGCAAGGTTGTTAGAATTAATGCTGTATGTATAATTCTGAATATTTTTACATTTTGATAAAGACATTGAATAACATTTTGAAATATTTAAAAATAAATGATTATTGCAGCACCAGTCGTTTACTCGGTTAAGATCAGCCTGAAGATCAAGGCAATCATTTTCATTGCGTATAATTTTAAATAGCTTTAAATCATCTGCAAACATTAAGAAGTGACAATTAGTAATAACATCTTGTATGTCGTTAATGAATAATATAAACAAAATAGGCCCACAATGGGACCCTTGTGGTACACCAGATGAAACATGGATAGGTTTAGAAATATTATTTTTAATTTTAACAAACTGTATTCGGTTGTTTAAATAAGAGGAAAACCAACGTAAAGTATCAGCAGAAAAACCCATTAAACACAATTTATGTAATAATAAATCAATATCAATTCTATCGAACGCTTTCGTGAAGTCTGTATATATGGTATCCACTTGGCAACGTTTATCTAGAGCTTCCGTTAATAATTCTTTATATTCAAGCAAATTCGTAACAGTGGATCGACCATTTACAAAACCATGTTGCTTGTTTGATATAACTTGTTTCGAAAACCAAGCCAATTGTATGGATACTAATTTATCAAATATTTTTGGAATGCCTGATTGTATACAAACACCTCTGTAATTTTGAGCCAGATTTCTTACACCGGTTTTAAAAAGGGGAACGATGAAACTAGTTTTCCATATGGATGGTACCGAACAAAGAATAAGCGATTTATTGTAAAGTTGATAAATTGGACAACAAAGAGAATAAATACAACATTGTAGAAAATAGTTTGAAATTTTATCAGGACCGGAAGAATGGGTTGGCTTAAGACTACTAATAGCATTGAACACATCTTGTACGCTTATAGTGATTTTATAACCATGTATTTTCGAATCTGGTTCGGCAAAAGAATTTGAATTGTGCGGAGAATTAGATGACAAAGAATAAACTGATGAAAAGTAATCAGAAAATAAATTAACAATTCCTGAGTCACCATTAACACTAATGCCATTGTATTCCATTTCAGTTGGGTAAACATTCTCGTTTTTGTGATCTTTAGCATACTGCCAAAAGAATTTTGGATCAGAGTTTAAAGATGCTTCAACCTTCGATAGGTAATTGTGATAACAGCGTTTGGCAAGTTTGCTGCACTCCGCTCTGAGTAGGGAAAAAGTACAATAATTCGTATAAGAGCTGTGTTGTTTATAATTTGAATGGGCCATTTTTTTTCTGCGAATCAATGATATTAATTCTTTGGACATCCATCTTGGATAATTATTGGAATTACAACGAACATAATTATACGGAACAAAATTTTCGATTGCAAAATATAAAATATCATAGAACCTATCTACTATCTTATCTATATTTTTATCAGATTCAATAAAATCCCAATTAATGGAATTAAAAAACATGTTAATTTGATCATAATTTGCTTTTTTAAAAAAGTAGCGCTTTACGAATGAAATACACTTTGGTATCGCATCAAATGAAACCGATGTACAATAAGCAAAGTGGTGGATACTGGTTGGCGATAAAGCATAAAGTGCAAGATTACTAGAGACGTTAGAAAGAGTGCTAAAACATAGGTCTAAGTAGACACCACGAGAATTTGGAATATTATTAATTTGGTTTGCATTTAAAAAATTAAAACTATTTAATACTACAGAAGCTCTAGCATCCATTTGTGTTATATCACTATGAGTATCGACCCATTTTATTTCCGGAAGATTATAGTCGCCGAAAATAATCAAATTATAGCAATTATACCGCTCTACAATATTCTCCAGATTGCTGCAATGTTCTTGATATTTTTCAATCGAAGATCCAGGACATATATAAACACCTCCAATAATAAATGACAATTTATTAATTTTTAATAAAACAAACAAATGTTCAACAGCATTGTTGCAGGAAATAAACGATGATTTTAAGCTCTTTTTTACGGCAATTAGAATACCACCACCCCTGATTCCTCCATCGACAGTTCTGTCACATCTATAAATATTGTAATTCGGAATTTGTAGTTGGCAATTAGTTATATTTTCATATAACCAAGTTTCGGTTATTACTATAATATCATAAACACTTAAATTTACAGCTAAAGAGAAATCGGAAATTTTTGTTCTAAGACCACCGCAATTCTGATAATATATATTTAGTTTTTTGGCGAATTTAAATTAAAATTATTTTGTTTATCATTAACATTAACCAGACACGGTGTCCCATTTTTATAAACCAAACGGAGGTTTATTTCACCATTTGATTTTCTTAAGTTTAATTGTTCTTTCAGGTAATTAAAATGTTCAATTTGTTTTTTGGTTCTGTCTGTTCGGAAAATGAACGTTTTATTTGGTGCCGTGGCATTACTTTTCAGAACAATATTAGACTGATCTTTGTTTTCGAAAACAATTTTTAATGGCCTTGGTTTATCAATATTTCGAGCTTTACCTAGTCTGACAATTTTAACGGGTTTAATATTTATATTACGAGATTCCAAGATATTATTTATTAAAATATTGTCATGGCTCACACGATCTTCAATTTCTTGTGACGTGGATTCGTTAAGATTAAAAAGAATCACATTCGATGCTCTAATACGCCTTTCTTCAATTTCGGATAAGATATCTTCGTATGATTCATTTGTTGACAATTTCATTTGGGAAACATTCGATTCTAGTTTTGCGTGCTTGTTTTCTAACTCTGTAATTCGCCTTTCAATTGCATCGAAACGAACAGTAATTAAATTTTTAATATCTTCTTTAAATATATTAAATTGATCTATAATTAATTTATACATTGACTCATTGGTTAATGGTATATCTGATGTATGGGAAGGAGCAGATTTACAATTAGGACAAGTCCATAACTCTCTAGCGCCCATTATATGAGCGATTTCAGTGTCCTTTAAGCCGCTACATTTGTTATGTATATATTTACCACATTTTGCGCCACATTTTATGTATGGTGTATTTGGCGTTACCCCGCGATCACAAATACCACATGAATTAACCATATTAAATTATTTTATATGAGTACCTATGGATAGGAAATAGACAGTGGACACACTCTTTGTAGTATATCACGTGGAAACTGGTTGTATTTTTATCGATAATGGATGCATGTTTTACAAAATCATATTATAATTAACAATTTTTAACTAAATTAACAGAACTCTACTAAAACATACGGATGAAACTTAAAATAACATTATAAATATTACTCTGAGAATAGAATAACAATTTATTAAATTGAAATTAGAATTACAGGGGTGTATTTGTAAATAAGAGACTTGTTTGGTTATTGGTATATGTTTAATCAAGAGTGTAGCAGCGGAAGTATTAATTTTATTTGAAATTAGAATTAATTACGTATCCACTTAAGCGTAGATTATATAGACAAGTATTTATTTATTTATGGACTTGTAAGCTTGATAGCTAAGGCAGCTAAATATTTAAAAACAAGAAGAAAATTCGTTAACAACCATCAAAATTACCCCAAAATAGAATAATAAGAATAATATGAAATATGCGTATAGTCCATCCGTTGGATCTTCCATCCTACGTCACAAAATATCGCTTCGAGAAACGACAAACAAACATTTAGGCTGATAAAGTAAACCAAACGCTTTATAAAAAGAACGCACTTTAAAACTTCGTTTTTTGAAGCAATAGTTTGTGACGTAGGGCGGAAGATCCAACGGATGGACTATATTATGATTTTTCATTAGTAAACTTTGCTTTGATATTTTAAAGTATGGTCATCACAATTATATCTTCTTTTAATATTTAAAATCACATACTAAAGTTTAAACGAATAAAAATACAGATTATTCTTATTCTATTTAATTGTTTTACTAAACTTACAGTAGTAACATGTTTTTTTATAAGTTATTCAGGAGTTTGTTTAAATAAAGTTCAAAAGTTTTTTTTGTGGGTTAATTTAATTTTCGAAAAAATATATTGTTTTGATACCAAATCATGTATCAAATTTGATAAAATTATAGTCAAACCTAGACAGACACTTTAAAACGTTTGCTGCTTCTAGAAATAATTTATATAATTTCGCCAAATTATTTAGAGTAAATGGACGGAGTTTTACGCTATATATGAAAAAATGGTCAATGTTAGTATTTTTTGGCTTACTTCTATGGTTGTTAATACTTATAGTATCAATACCAGTTAACAACTAGTTAACAAAAGTAAAGTTTAAACAATTAAAAAGTTACATAATTCTTAAAGCTATAAACAGCATTTTAATGCCGGGTGTTTCTAAATGAATATAGGGGTCTCAACGCTTAGTAATATTTATTACGTAAAACTTTTTCTTCTAACAATTGGTGAAATAGCCATAATTGTAGAGCATTAAGATAGGAAGTACTAGTTACAGTTACTTCTCCATACAAAAACGGCCCATAAACTTTCCGCGGAAGTATGGCACAAAAAGAACATTTGATTTAGGGGGGTCTCGTTGCAATTGCACCATCTCGTGAGGATTATCTGTCGCCATGTTTGCTACTGGAGCCATCTAGCGCATGCGCAAACGAACAAGCAGAACTGTTTTAGCTGCTCTTTCATTTCATGTATTAATTATTATTTTAAGTGTTACGTAATAAGTACCACTAAGCGTTAAAACTCCGATATCCATTTAGAAACACCTGGTAGAATACATTAAAATACAATTTAAGCAATTTAAACCATAAATCAATATTTGATTAATTGGCGAAAGTTAATATCTTTGAAACTATAAAATAATCTTCCTTCAAGCTTAGAAAGTATTTTTCTGATGCGATTTCTGTTTTAAATTTAAATAGGTTCTGGAGATGTTTTCTGTTTCTGAACTTGCCTCTATGATTTTTTCCTTTAATATTTCATACATTTTTCTTCTCAAATTTCTCTGTTTCTCCTGATGTCATATATATACTTCCGTTCTGAATTCTTCTAACTTTTTCAACCCTATTTCATATTTTTCCTTGCTTTGTTAAATTTGAGTACTTTTTTTAAAATAAAATTTTCGCGAATTGTGGGTTTAGAAATTTTAATTTATTGATAAGGTATGTCTAAGTTGTTTTGACTTTAAAATCTGTAATGGTATGTACATGTACTAATAAAAGCGACCATTACTACATGGTAGTAACTAAATTCAACTCTAGTAGGAAACATTGAAGAGTGTCTCATTTTGGCATGGTATTAAATGTTTTGAAAACATGGGTTTTTATAAGTTGAGATGACCATGTGCTAATTTTTGATATTTTTTGTTACTTACTTAGGCTATGATTCGCCTGCAATGCAGCCATCCCCAAGAGGGGGGGGGGGGGAATTCAACTGAAGCTTGTATTGGTAGAGCATGGAAGTCGAAGCTCGAAGACGACGCCATGCGGCGCTGCAATTGAAAAGGCAGAGCTGACAGCAGCGGCAGCGAGGGCTGACTTTTAAGCGCGCTGTAAGGTACAGCAAAACGGCGGCCTGGAAGAAACTCGTGGAGTCGCCAATTTGGCTTCCAAAAGTACTGGGTCCACCATTAAGGAGGCGAGTAGAAGGGCCATGGAGTATCTAGTTTCCATCATCGCCGACTACCTGCACGAGCGTTCGATCCACTTCGTAGGAAACAATGTCGTGCCAAGGATTTGGGAGGTGAAAGGAGCGGTCCCGAAGGACTCCGTCCTTTGCGTCACATTTTGGAATCTGGCATACGACGACGTTTTGGAACTAGAGATGCCATGCGAGGTGTGTCATAGGCTTCGCAGATGACATCATGATAGTCATCATAAGGTTGAGAGGCTGGCGATAGAGGCGAACACGATAGTTTCGCAGTGGATGACGAAAGCAGGACTGGACGTAGCTGCAGAAAAAACGACGGCCGTATGGCTTTCGAAACGCGGCGCGGGTAGAGGAAGGTTAAACGGAAAAGTCAAGCCTCGTCCTGCACATGCTGGAGAGTGAAGAGAAATGGGCCTCGGCATACCCGACGGCCAGGGAAATTCTGGTGGGGAAGGAAGCTTTTTTTTCAGAATTAGCTGGTGCAATTGGGGCAGTTGGGGTAGCCGGGCCAAGTGGCGGAGCTAGCAGGGTAGCCGGGATAGGACGAGGAGAAAGACACCGAGTACGAAGACGGAAGAAGGGGCGGATGCGAAAAAAAAGGGGGGGGGGCTAGGTGGAGTGTGTAATGATGTCACTGGTGTCCTTGTTTTATCGAACTGACTATCGGTCGACCAGCATGGGCCGATCCCACAACGATGGCGTTGGAGCATCATAAACATCAAAACCCCCGCGCAAATATATAAAGCGGGGGTGAATATACCACAGTGGCAACACTGGAGGTGGTGGGCCTTTAAGTTTAATCCCACTTAAGGGCCCACCACCTCTAGTGCATTAAAAAAAGATGACCAGGGCATCCGATTGCTAGCAAATTTATATTGGAACTAATCATATTATATCAGTGTAAACAACAACACTTCTAAACGAAATAATAATATTAAATGAAGCGTTCCCAGCAATATTTTATATGTATTCAGAAAAAATTCAAAGAAGCAAAACAGAATTGGAGTAAAACACCAATAGGAGTAGAAACTATTAATAATATCCGCTTCGCGGACGATACTGCTATCGTAGCAGAATGCGCTATTGATCTTCAAGAACTAGTGAACAGAAAAAACAATGCTTATGAAGAGTAGGGATTAACCATCAATGTTAAAAAAAAAACTGACTCAAGATCAACAGTAATGTGAAGAGAATAGTAAGAGTTTAAATATCTGGAATGCGGATCACGAAATCACTCAATCACTTTGATGAGATAAGGTGCTTAATTGAATAAGCCAGATCTGTATTTTAAAAACTAAAACCCTCATTAACAAATAATTTACTGTGCCTAACAACTAGTGAGCGGCTTGCAAGATGGTTATGAAACATGGACGTTCACCATAAGAGATATTGAAAAATTGAAGCTTTTGAAATGTGGATGTATCGAAGGCTTCTTAAAATACCGTGACCAAACCCGCAACGAAGAAGTTTAGAGTAGGCCACGGAAGACTAATATTACTGCTAGTCAAACGCCGAAAACTGGAATTCCTCTGACACCTATGCAAAAAAGGTGAACAGGACACAACAAACTGTCTACACTGGCTACAGAATCTACGACAATGGATTTGGTTAATTAATACTGATGATCTCCTTCAGACGGCGCTATGTCGACAGAGCTTTAGAACAATCAGAAACATGGCAGTCGCCAACATTCTCTATGAAGCATGGCACTTAAGGAAGAAGGAATGAATTACAAAACAATGAATCAAATGAAAGTAACATGTAAACCGAAACTAAACTTATATAATATTTTTTTAACAATATGTCTAATCAAATTTCATTATTTCAAAATCTAAGTTCAGTGGGATTCTTTTACAATTATAAAAATCAGAAATTTCAGTATAGTTTTTTTTTAAATTTCCTTAAAAGAAGCAAAATTGGTGTAGACTATTTTTACTTTATTAATAATGCTTATTTATCCAAATAAATGTAAGTAAAGTGTAATTATTTAATTATTATATTTCAAAATTTTGGGAATGGATTTGATAAATTTAGAAAGTTTAAACTGGGTGGCAATTGTTTCTATTTTTTTAACCTTGAAAATGCTTTTCAAAAACGATGTGTCTAATCAAAGAAGATTATCCCAAAATATTTGAACAGTGAGATTCTTTAATTGTAATATTAGAATTTTGGTTATGTTTTTGATAAACTCGATGGCAGTTGTTACTTTCCCTATATAGTATATATAGGGGGAGTATTGTTTTCGTGATTTTTTTTTCAAAAATTTTTTTTGCGGAAATATCCGTTTTGGGGTCCCTTGACCCCAAAACACTAATTTCTGGAAAAAAAATTTTTGTGTCTGTGTGTGTGTCTGTCTGTCGGTGGGCGCTGTATCTCAAAAACGAATTATCTGTTTGAGATGAAACTTCAAACTTAAGGTTTTGTCGTTAAAAACTGGAACTGAAAAGCTTTTGGTGAACATTCATAGACCGGAAGTGGATGTTTACTCGAGGCGTTTTTTTTGTTTTTTATCGATAATTTTTTTAATATGAAAAATTTTACAAAACTTTACTAACAAAAGTTAAAGAGAATGAAAATCTAAACATACTTGTCATAAAATTTTTAACTTTTGAGAAAAAAAAATAAAAATTGAAAATTTTGATATATTTTTCTAAATATAAAAAAAATTTAATAACGGTTCAAACAAAAGTTAAAGAGGATTATAAACTGAACAAGTTTTATTTGAACATTTTTTTCATAAAATTCTTAACTTTCAAGAAAAATAACAAAAACTGAAAATTTTAATATTTTTTGCTAATTGTTAATAAACTATTGAAGTTACATGAACATTCTATAACAAATAATTATAGGGAATTTAAAACTGAACAAATTATTAAGAATAACTTTTTTGCGTATATCTCATAGTTTTCGAGTAAAATATATGGAAAGTACTATGATGGCCACATCACAATTTGAATAGTATGCATGAAAATGCATGAAAATAAGGTTTTTTGTCGATATTTTTCTAAATATGAAAAATATTACAAAACTTTTCAAACAATAGTTAGAGAGAATGAGAAAATAAATGACTTTTGTTAAAACATTTTTTTCATAAAATTCTTAACTTTCGAGAAAAACAAAATTGAAAATTTTGACATTTTTTGCAATTGCTAATAAACTATTAGAGTTACATGAAACTTGTATTACAGATAATTGTAAAGAATTCAAAACTGAACAAATTATTAAGAATAGCCTTTTTGCGTAAACCTCATAGTTTTCGAGAAAAATATAGGGAAAGTACTATGATGGCCACATCACCATTTACTTTTATTTTTTTTAATATTCAAAATATTTAAATTTTAGTTTCTTTGTGCTATTGGCTATTACTTCAGATGGATTTCTCTAAATATATTAAGTGGATTAGTGGATAAATGTGCGGATTTCTCGCAGAACATTCATAAGCATCCCTTCTTCTATTCGATCTATGATGAAACAGATCTCAAACAATGCGAGAAAAATTGGGTGCTTGTCTAAAACATGTAAATACCTCCCTTCCTTTGAATTTTCGTACAAAACAGAAAGGTTGTCATAAAAACCAGCTCAACGTTTAATTTTTTGGAATGTTGCGAATGAGTTCCTAATTCGGGAAGCATGTGCTTCCTGAAAAACAGCTCAACAGCATCCCCTGGCAGAAACTACTGGACTTCATAGAAGACGCAGGAGTATTCAGGGAGTAAAAAATCTTCCTAAAAAATGGATATAAAACGATAGTAAAGACAATACAAAAGCTTCCAGATGTGGATGAAGATAGTCAGCTTTCCAACAACATGGTGCCAAAGGGGTTTGAGTGGATTAACATAATTTATTATGAACTCCCCCCGTGCTTCTTTAGTACAAAATTTTGCGTATGTTTTTTGTAATTTGTTTTTATATGTATTTATGTTTTTTTTTTTTAAGAAAGAAACACAAAGTGTAAATAATTAAGGCAGTTCAAGGAATCTAGGTGTCGCTTAGAGAAAAAAAATGAGTCTCCTGTACCCAATAGCAACAGTACCGTTCATAGAAAATGTAGCCTCGTCTGAAAATACACCATTTCTTGCAAAATTATTGTCAGGATTGAAAATATCCATAATAGTTTCAAAAAATTCTAAACGTCTGTCGAAATATAATCGATACTTGTTCTGGTACTCTCTTGATGGAAACAAATTTTACTTCTCCCAGTCTGTCGAAATCTTCTCCAGAGAGTTATAATGACTTTTAAATATTATTAGCTTTTCTCTTCATTTAGATACTTTTTTGGGTAATATATCGGTTGGCATTGAAAAAGAAAATATTTTGGAACTTCACTTTGTTGATATCAAACATAGGATATATTTTGTGGCTATAGTTTCAACCTTTATAAAATAATTTTGTATTTTTATTTAATACTCTAGATAAAAATATGTACTTATAATTTTGACGTAAGAGATCCGGTGGAGTTTACACGGCAGAATGTTCTTCCACTCCAGCCGGATACTGCATTTTAAGATCTTGAAAAGAGTTGATCATACTTGCAGACTACTAATTGTCATTATGACTTCATTTTACTTCAAAACGCATTATTTAGCGACTGAATTGCGTTCATTATATTTTTACTCTGATGTCTAATTGTATTTTGCAATGAAATTGGTTTTCTAAACATCCTAGGAATAGTGTATTTTTTTTTGAGAGCCAAAAGTGTCTGTTGGTAAAATTTGTCGATATCAAAGTATTCCCTTTATTGGTCTTCTGTATGCTAAGGTGATATAATATCTCTACAAGGATAACATTTCTTAATGATGATTTCTAATATGACCATCACCGTTAAGATCGTCGAAGTCGAGAGTTTGAATGCTCCCTCGAGTATGACAGTAATAAACAATCGATTGGAACGTGTGGCCCGTGTTCATTCTCAAAACAAAAAAAAACTCAAGCGAAACGTAATCGTATCATGAGAGATTGGGGGACGCGCGCCCCCCTCCGAGTTCGATCACTTTAACAAATGAAACTCTGAAGCACATAATAAAACTCCAGAAACTGTTGTTCAACTTTGCGCGTCGCAAATAAAGATATCTGCAGGTGACAACGTGGAACAAATAGCCGACGGAAAAAAAAAGAGTGGACGGTAAATGGTTCTTTATGCGAAATTTAGGGCGGGTCGCGTTTTTAATGGGACGTTAAGAGGGGCATTATTATCGGTGGTCGTGACCAAATTCGCAAAACGGAGACGGGCCGGAATTACCGAAAAAAATAAAGTCGGGGGAGGACTTGGCTCCTCCGACGCCGATTAATTGCCTATTTGTTTGCTTTTTAATGGCGGTTAATGAAACTCTCACTCGCCCACTCGTTATTTGCATTTTAATTGTGTTCCATCAATTTCCGCACAGAAGAGGCGCGTTACAGACGGCCTTTTTTTTAGGTCATCGATAAATTCATGCAATCTCTACAGTTTGAAAGTATTTACAAGATATTTCAATAATTGAAACTCATCATCAGTAACATGATTGTTTATTTTAATGAAAATAGTTTTACGACATATTAGGAAGTTCTAAAATACGACGAAGACTATTAGAATGTGTAGTATTTTTTCTTATTCTATTGCTTATATTCTATTATATGTATGACCATTTTTGCCTTTATAAAACTTTTTCAGTTCATTTAGCAGTAATGCAAATTGACCACCAATCACAAGATGCGCCAATCATGTCTTATGTATGCATTGATAGATTATTACTTTATATGATTATCCCGATAACTTTAAAACTTCTATAATTATAACAAAAATAGCTAATTGTATCCATCATACATTCGACTAAAGATAAGTACCAACGAAATCACTAGCTGAGCACTACAACCAATGGCTTCTATCATGTTTACATTTAATCACTCTTTTCTATGAAAATAAATAATATAAAAGTATCTATTCAAGATAACTCTTTATAATTTTTTTTTGTAAGCCTTGAAGGAATCTGTTTACATAAGCATAATATAAATTCTGCGTTATATTTCATATTTGCAAATTTGTGGCTGTAATGTGTGAAAAACAACAATCACATATGTCACATAAAAAGCAATATAACATGGCAGATTTAAGGGCACTGAACCCGCCATAAAGTTTCTTTTGCGTGGAGGCGGTTAAAGGCGAGTTCCAAAACTTAATCGTCTGGCCTGGTTTAAATATAGTACATATGTTTTGATGACTCATTTGGGGCTTACAATACCATGAATAAGAAAATCCAGTTGCTATAAATACACTATAAATTTATAAATTTAATAATGCTAATTTTGTTTTATATATATATTCTAGACCTTTGAACGTACTTTACGAAGCGAGAACTCCTTGTAGTGTCGATGGGAAACGACGAATTTCCGTTCGCGTAAAATCGACCACCTCCTTCGTCGATAATAAATGTGTTTGTTTGGATTCGGAAAGGGCGCGCCGATTTGATTTAATAAGAATTCGGGAAAACTTAGTTTTGTAAAGAAAAAAAAGCGATAATGACGCCCCGGGTCGAAATGGGACCTCGGCTCCCCCTCCTGTGTCTCACTCTCTTTCGTGATTAATCGCGACCACCTCGCGAGGGACCGCTTTCGGAATCAATGAGACGTGAATCGTGCTAATGAATGGTCTCCCGATGTCGATGGAATAATAATTTCGGAATTTATCGGGAAAGTAATTTTTGGCGATAATAATTTGATGGAAACATGATTTTAACGTCCAAATGCCCGAATCCATTCAGAAAGCTGATAACGAATTTATTTCGATGATCAAATATAATTGAAGTTCGTAATGACATAATTTAATTAACAAACATTGAAAAATAGATGAAATAGAAATATACAGTGTGGAAACTTTAAGTGGAATAAAATTCATAACTTCGAATAGGCGATTTTTTCAAAAAATCCCAAAACAAGTTACGTATGTTTTTTTTTTCTTGCAATCATTTCTATGTATATGCTCTTTGTTTATCATTTCCCGGAAGTACTCACCCACCTCCGATCTTTTTTTTAAATGGAAAGGTATGCCAAGAGTAGTCAATGTATGGGTTGGAATAATATGTCATCAGATTGTAGGACGGATATTCTTCGATGGTAATCTTGATGGAGCAACAAATCATACGTTTCACAAATAATTTTTTTTTAACTTTGTCTGTATCACACTGACTGTATTAAGTGACTATATACTAGAAGTCTTCTAGTTTGATAATAACAAGTTAAAATTGTCGAAACTATAGTCACTTAATAATAATAAAGTCAGTGTTATACAAAGTTAAAAGGTTTTTTATTTGTGAAGAATAATGTATAACGAAGTAGAAGTCTCCAGACGACCGCATGCCAGTGTTAGCCACTTTGTTTCCAAAACTGTTAGATCCAGATTTACCTGATGGACGAATATGGTATCAACAGGACGGGGCTCCACCCCATTTAGACGAAGTTTATCAAAATAGAATGGACTGGAAGAAGAGTTCATATTGAATGGCTGGCGAGATCTCCGGATCTTAGTCCCCTTGCCTTTTTTGTGGGGATATCTCAAGTGAAAGATCTATGTAACAAAACCGAACGACATTAAGGACCTTAAGCAACGTATTAGGCATGAAATATGGCACACCAGAAATGTTAAAAAACATTAGAGATGCATGTTATCATCGCTTTGCACTTTGCCAAGAAATAAACGGTGCCCATTTTTACGTTTGTCGCATTAAATAGTATTCAAGTTATAAAATTGGTTCTCTTTTTTAATCAAGTATGCTTTAAAAATATTCAAGATATAAATAGTGTTTTGTAGAGAAGAAGAGATTTTTCAAACGCTATGCCACTTGACATACCTATCCAATTGAAAAATAATGGTCGAAGGTGGCTGGGCACTTCCGGACAGATAAACAAACAGCATATACATAGAAATGATGCCAATAACGTAATATGTTTCGGGATTTTTTTTTGCAAAAATCGCCTATATTGAAGTTTTGAATTTTATTTTAGTTAAAGTTTGTACACTGTATAATAAAAAGCTTTATACAAACATACTGGATTGTAAAATATGAGTTTTGTAGTATTTGTAAATATATGGTTTTCGGAGCTAAATTTTATCAATGATTTAAAAGCGGTATAATTGTTAATATTTTTTAAAGAAAACAAGACAAACGAAGTGAGTAAATTCTAATACATTCATTAAAATAAAACTAATTAAAAATAAAAATAGAGTTTAGACTACACACATATTTTGACAACTAAAAGTCAAGACACTTCTTTATTTCTTCATGTAAGGCATTGAGTGGCCATTCAAAATTTTATACCTTTTCATTTGTATGATTTCCTCCCAGTTTAGGAGTAATTTGAGATGTAAACAGGAAACATTTAGTAGTATAGTACCAAATAAAACAATAAAATACTGAGATTACTGTTGGGCATTATAGAAAAATACAATTAAATAAAGTATACATAAATATTTTATTTAATCTTTAATATTTATGACATTTTTTGCTATAGAATTTTCTCTAGTATGTTTTGTCTAGTATCCATTTCTTAATTCCCTGCCATGTCGCACCTTTATTTTCTGCTCGGACCAAGTTTTTCTTGGTCTTCCTTACTATTGCACATGCTTTAAATACTTTTTGGCCATAACCCACCTAGGGAGACATGTCTGAACCATCAGCATTTTTCATAAACCTCATAATGGCCAAATCACCATTTTATATATTTCTTTACATTTTACAACTTGTAATTAAAACCCTCGGTCATGTTTTACTGATTTGAGGGTGGAATAGAGGCCACCCACCCTACATATAAATGATAACTTTAAATCCTAATCGTTGATGATTTTGCTGCTTAAAAAACAATAAAACCTTGTATGTAATAAAAAATAAACCATAATACAAATTTAAGCTTAAATATAGCTTCTCTTATCTAAGCTTTATTTAAAGTCTTTCCACGTATCACGTTTATAATTTTGATTAATTTTCACAAATTCTACTTTGTCAATTTATTTTATTAAAATTTTGCAATTAAAGTTATTGCAAACCACTACGCAATCAGTAATTAAAGTTAAAATATGAATATGTAGGGTGGGTGAGTTGCCTCTATCCCACCCTCCAGTTAGCAAAACATCAAACATTATTTGTTTTATTTGTATCAATACATCAAATAAAACATGCAATTATTTGTTTACATTTTACAACTTTTAGGTAAAACCCTCGCTTATGTTTTACTGATTGGAGGGTGGATAGAGGCCACCCACCCACCCTGCATACACATGGTAACTTTAATTGCTAATCGTCGATGATTTTGCTGCTAAAACAATAAAACCCTTTATGTCATAAAAAATAAAACAAAATCAAAATTTAAGTTTAAATGAAAATTACTTTCTATAGCTTATCTTATTTAATTTAGATTTAAAGTCTGCCCACCCATCATGCATCAAATTTATACAAATTTACTCACTCAAAAATTTTACCTTCTTAATTTCTTTTTTATTCAAAAAGTTTTGTAATTAAGATTATTGGAAACCGTGATACGATAAGGAATTCAAGTTTATATGTATATGTAGGGTGGGTGGGTGGCCTCTATCCCACCCTCCAATCAGTAAAAGATTAATAAAAATTATTTGAAAAATTTGTTTAAATAAATCTATTAAAGTTTCCAATAATATTTATTTACGTTATACAACTTTTAATTAAAACCCTCGCTTATGTTTTACTAATTGGAGGGTAGGTTAGAGGCTACCCACCCACCCTACAAATACATATAAAGTTGAGTTCCTTAGCCTCTCGCGGTTTCCAATAAAATTAATTACAAAACTTTTTGAATAAAATAAAAAGGTAAAATTTTTGAGTGAGTAAATTTGTAAAAAAATGATGCATGATGGGTGGGCAGACTTTAAATCTAAATTCGACACATACATGATAACTTTAATTACTAATTGTTGATGGATTATACATTATACAATGGATTATGCATTTTATTACTTTCCCTATATATTTGTGAAATATTACATAACTTTTCAAACAAAAGTTGAAAGTAATGAGAAATTGAAGAAGTTTTATTAAAACATATTTTAAATAAAGTTCTTAACTTCCGAGAAAAAAATTAATAATTTAGACACTTTTGCATATTGATAATAAACTGTAAGAGTTACATGAAATTTATTTCACAAGAAATTGTAAGGAATCAAAAATTGAGCAAATTATTAAGAATAACCATTTTACGCAAACCTTACCTCACCAGTTTTTTATTTTGTCTTTTCTTGTCTTATTATTTATTTCTCTTAAATATGCAATTTCCTCCTTTGGTGCTTCTTTGCTATAGTCCACATTGTTATTTGTTGATATTATTGACTTTGTCACGATCTCTGCTTATATACTATTTTCAGATATTTTTATTGCGAAAATACGTTTTTACGTATATTAAAAAATATTCCGGCTTTACCCAAATTGACTATATTTTGGATCTTTCTACTTGTTTAATTAATACATCTTTATATTTTATACTATGCTTTGTATATGAGTGTTGCCTTTTATTTTCAGGAATAGGGAACAAATAAAAAAGAAATTAATAATCGTACATAGGTTTGTCGTTTTTTAAATTATTTTCCATTATTAAAACACTTTTGCACGCACTGGAACCAGTTTTTGAAGCAAGTTTTTCACTCTGATTGAGGTCCTCCAAAACATGCATTTTGAACGCATTAATCGCATTTAAATTTATTTCTGATTTGGCGAAAAGGTATCATTGGTTGCCAAATGTTGTGCGGTGGTGTATGATACACTAATTCTACTTTTTCAGTCTCTTGTTTAAGCTTATTAGCCGACATTGCACTATGATTTGGCAGCAAAATGTTCAAGCGATTTTGAATGTATACTGAACTCACTAATACCCAAGGATACGCAAATTTCATGATATGTCACATCGTGCAATCTTGCAATATCAGTTTACCCACAGCATCAATGTTTTCTGGAACAACAACCAATTTTGGATCATCTATGTAGTGGTTTTTGATCGTGCTTCATCGTCCAATGTCAAAGTA
This sequence comes from Ontholestes murinus, assembly GCA_963969525.1. Classification (NCBI taxonomy): domain Eukaryota; kingdom Metazoa; phylum Arthropoda; class Insecta; order Coleoptera; family Staphylinidae; genus Ontholestes; species Ontholestes murinus. The sequence goes on along the minus strand of OZ018395.1, from coordinate 31,770,448 downwards.
AAATTAAGTTCATCAATGAACTGTTGTTTAGATAATCTACATCGAAAACTATAAAAAAATAAAATTTTCACGACTTAATTCGATTTTTTGGACGGCATAAATTTTTCGCGTCACTGTAAATAACACAAATTATGCAGGGACATCAAAACCTTTTAAGTAACTCTACAGATAAAAACTCGAACTTTACGCTAAATCTGGATGTGGATCGAATTTGCCAAGGGTGATCAAATCATTGACCAGAGCACCTAGGCCTCGCAAGGGCGGTTGTGTCCCCTGGCCGGGACAGCCCTTCGTTGTTCTATCACTCGTTTAGCCACCCAAGGTGACGAGCAAAGGACAGCACAACGCTTGGCAGGTTTTCCTAATTTTGGCCATGATCGGCCAGAGCTCCCCTAGCATGGACTCTCTAAGGTGAGCGAGAGCCGGACAGGTGGTTAACACATGTTCCACTGTCTCGTCCTCTTCTTCACATGCTCTAAATATGGGGGTTTCCACCAGAACTATAGTAAACAAGTGTTTCCTTAGCTGACAGTGACCGGTAAGGAGGATACCTGTGAGAAAACGCAGATTCCCCCGCGATAGTCGCAGAAAGTATTAAGCTGTTTTCAGATTGGGTGAGCGCATTGGTTCCTTGGCCTGTCTGCAGCCTGAGGTGTTGTACCAAAGTTGTTTTTGCATCTTGAGAGTGTTCTGTATGAGGATGTCAGTGAGGCATTTCGATGTTGGCGCGATCCGGGGCCCTTCCATGGTATCACTGAGAACCGATCCAGCCCGCGCCAGCTCGTCTGCTGTTGCTGTTGCCTTCTTCATTATTGTGTCTCTTGGCCCAGCGAAGCTCAATACTGTTTGATTGTGTTGCTTCTTTCAGGGTGTCGTGACATTCTTTTACTAGTCTTAAGGTGATCTTGTGATCACTCACTGCTAGTATTGCTGCACTACTATCTGTAAGGATTTGGATGGTGTGATAGGATGTCAAGGTGTAGAATTTCTTTTGCCCCATAGAACGATCTCTACTTGCAAAGTAGTTGTAATGTCAACCGGGTGTTGAGGAGCTTAGGAAGCTTTAGCTTGCTTAGTTTCCCTTTCCTTGTGAAAAGGAACATTTCAGTCTTTGGCGGGTTTATGGTCAGAGACTGGTCATTACACCAGTGTTCAATAATTTTTATGGCTTCCTGCATCAAGCTGCATATCACCGTCTCAAATCTGCATGTTAGCAGAATGGTTATGTCATCTGCATATCCTACGATGTGGAAGCCATTGTCGTTAAGTCGCCGCAGTAGGTTGTCAACAACTATGTCCCACTGGAGTGGTGAAAGTACTCCACCCTGTGGGCAGCTTTTAGCAACGATCTTTCTGACAGTGGTGTTTCCTACATTTACTGTGACTGCCCTATTTTACAGCATGCTTTTGATCCACCCATTAACTGTAGGGTTCACATCTTGCGTGGAGAAGGCAGTATCCATTTCTCTGAAGGTCGTCTTATCAAAGGCACCTTCTATGTCAATGAACACGCCCAGGGTGGACATTTTGTTGTCCAGAGATCGTTCGATTCGGTCTACAACAGTGTGCAGAACCGACTCCGTTGATCTCCCTGTGTGTATGTATGTTGATTAGCGTGAATTGGATTCGTAATCAAAACCTAGCGAATTAATCTTTCACACAATTTCTCTAACTTTTTCAGGATAAATGGCGTTAGATACATTGGTTTCCAGATGGCAGCACCTAGATCGTTCATATCCAAAGTATAAAAGGCAACGCTCGTAATATTTTCAACAAGTAGAAAATTGTACTTTAAAGAATCAGAAAAATGCAATTTGAGTGCAATAAGAAGACAATGATATATAAAAATAAATCATTAGAAATGAAAATTCACACCTAATAATTCAGGACGCGTTGAGAGTTAATAAATTACGTAATAAATCGGCAACAGCCTGAATTAATTAAATCAAATTTCCCCTTGCTCTTCGAAGAAAATCCGTTGCCGCCGTTATTATTGTTATTACAAATGCACATTTCTAGTTTAGACAGCTAGTGACAGACTGTTGAGATTATTATACAACAAGTACATGCACACACGCTTTGTTAATTACTTGTGTGCACCGCATTGTTCTAACTGAAGGAAAGGGGGCTGCTCGGTCTCATTAAAAAGGGTCCCGGCACTAAGTCCTGCCCTAATTATACGATACAAAGGGGCCTACGACGTACATATATATCATTACGGATATTAAAACGCCCTAATATTTCTCCCATTTTTTTCATTAAATTAAAACCGCATTTGCGTCCTGGGCTTTTCCTGGGCCGGCTCGCTTTCCAGTCAGACGATTGTCTCGTTCGAAAGCCACGCGAACCATAAAGACATCAAAACTTTGCCTTTCTTGCCATAATGTCCGATAATTGAATGGCCTTTCCCATAAAATATTACACACAACTTCACAACATGAAAAGCCGCAACGTGGCTAACGGAAGGGAAATGATAAACTCGCTTGTTTATTTATATTATGGAAATATATTGCGGACAAAAGTTAAGCGGTTTAATAAAAAATCACGAGATAAACTCGCAAAAATATTAAAGAATTTTTTTTCTAATTCTCACAGTACCATCAATAATTTTTTTATTGATTTGAATTAAAAATTTAAAAATTAAAATGCAATTGAAAACATGATATTTTAACTCCAAGTAAACGCATCTACCACCAAGAAATGAAAATTATTTGTTGAAACATTAAATATTTACCTCTAACAAAAATTAAAAAAATAAATTTCAAAATGTAAAAAACGAATATATATATTTTTAAAATTTTTATATAATATTTATATTAAATAAAGACTTTATTAGAAAGATTATGTTTATGATACAAAGAAAAAATTCTAATAGGCGTGTGCGTATTGGAAAAAATATTATTTATATATCACTCTCCATATAAAAGGCAAAATAGAAATGTTTTGATATTTATACAGAGTAATCAATTTATTAGTGTGTAATATGACGGGTGCACAGATGTTGCAGCCATTAATACGAGCCCAGGGACTCATCCATCAACCCCCTGAAAACAGAGCCCATCTCGCTTCAAATTATTGGCATTAACCGGAACGAACGAAAAAAAAAGTCGAAAAAACAGATATGTGCGCGTGTCGTAACGAAAAATTCTCGCATGATCACGCCCCGGTGAAAAATCGAACCGACAACCCTTGTATAATGGAATAACCAACGTCCACTTAAATTACCTTCATCTTTGATCCTGGAACGAGGCGAACAACGATGGAAAATATCCAATTATTCATACGAACCGATTCGGGAAAATTCAGCGCGGAGCAGAAGTAGGTAGTCGTAATTAATCGATAATTTTCCATTAAAAAATTTGTATTCACGATGCGACAATCGGGAAAAAAGAATTTTAATTACTGATCCGCTGGATGAAGGCGAGTTTCCCTTCTTAAGATGCGAGGGTGAGTGGGATTAACTTTTTAAAATTTATAATGAGTCCATTTGCTGAGATCAAACATTCAACGAGAAATAATCTATAGGAAATTTATGGAGACGATGAAGACTCGAACGTAGATGGTTCAATAGTAAAAGAGACTACAATTTAATGAAAATATTTCAATACAAGGCATATTTATGTAAAGTGGGAATTCAAATATTTATTAAAATATCTAATGATAAAATTTCACTTTTAAATATGGTTAATATATTTACTAATATATATTTAAAAATGTCATAAATAAATCTATATACTCATTAAATCCGTATATCATCGCTTATAAATTAATATGTCAAAGCGTTTAGAACTTATTAGAATATCATGTATTTGATTTTTCAAATTACTTTCTAATCGAATATTTAATATCTTTTATACACGTTGTATCGCATTATTTTTTCAGTGGTTCCTTTTTAATAAAATCTAGGCCAATACATCGATTTAACATTTTCCTTTATGTAGGAAGCAAGCAATCGATCCCCGAGAACAATTTTTCATCCGTTTCGTACAATCAAAGTTTTCATGAGGAACTCGTGACACAAAACTGCACTTTATACCTAATTTATCTTCATACCATATTTACCTTCCCTTCAGTTCATTATTTTAAATACATACTCAATCTTAAAAAATAGTAAATGTACATATTAAACCAGAAGTATTTTTGATAAATTAAATTTTTCTAATACATCGACTGATATAGATATAAAATATAATAGAATTTGTTCACATCTTCAATTCAATTACAGACAGATTAACAAAATTGATTTAAAAGCCTATGAATGACTAAAGAATGAAAAAGGCGATTAAAACATTTATTTGATATTATCTTCCGCTGTTTACAGTAAATGCAGCATTTCATCCCCTAGAGTGTTACCTCATAACTTTTGATGCGTAAAAAGAATTACTTGACCAAATTGTTCCATTAGCTTATGAAATATCCGAAAATACAATTTCCAGGATTTTAACAATGAAATATAATCTAATTCGTAATTACTAAATATATACAACATCTTTATTAATAAAAAAAGGTTATATATTCGAGTGTTCTTTAAATGTAAGGAGAAAGTAACCTGATCTCGGGTATATTTAACATAGCTTCATTAATTGTAATAAAGAAATGTGAAATTAATACTTCTGCTGCTATATTCTTGAGGGAATATAACAGGGACGGATTTTGAAACGAAAGACTTAAATTAAAAAAATAATAAATTAAATATGGAACACAACAAATCCACCCTGTGAAAGAAATATGAAACAAAAATATATAAAGAAGAAATAAAAGGGAGAAGGAAGGAAAGACCGATTAATTAAAATGAATTTGTGTTTACTTTTTATACATAAACTTCAGTTTTAATCGTCACAAGATGTTCCTGTTTTTCGTTACTCCTCTTCAATTTGTGTTTACTTTTTATACATAAACTTCAGTTTTAATTATCACAAGATGTTCCTGTTTTTCGTTACTCCTTCTCTTCATTGCTTTTCATTTGTAATGCAGGATTAAGGAAAAAAATAGAAGGAACGACTTTTAATCATCACAAGATGATCCTGTTTTTCTTTACTCCTTCCCTTAATTAGTTTTCATTTGTAATTCAGGACGACGAATGAAAAGAAAAAAAGAGAAGGAACGATAGTTAAAACTAAAATTTACGTACTCAAATTTCAGTTACCATCTTGACAAGAAGTTTCTATGTTTTTGGTTCTCTCCATTGCTTATTTTTGTTTCTGTGTGATCCAAAATGAGGAAAAACAAGAAGAGAGGAAAGAACTGTATATGAAACTTAAAATTTATGCTGACTACATACACAAACTTCAGTTGTGATCCTCGCGCGATGTTCCTGCTTTTTTCTCTTCCGTACAAGCTCTTTTGATCTTGTGTGGTGCAGGATGAAGAAATAGAAGAATAAATAAGGAACAAAAGATGAATCTAAAATGTTGTGCCGAATTTTTATACATAACCTTTAGTTGCAACCCTCGCAAGATGTTCGATGTTCCTGTTTTTCTTTTCATGTTTGTGCAATAGGCAATGTTTGGCAATCAATTTGATGAATTATCATCAAGAAAGTCTTCATAGAGCAACTGATACCAGAAAAATAGAGAAAGAAAAATACGTACTTTGTGAATTCAACCCTTTCCAAATACGATCAAAATATCTGTAGATTATTATTATGTATACTATTATAACTTTTGTTAGTATATTTGATAAACTAAATAAATAAATAATAATAATAAAGATAAAACGATTGTTGGAACTGAAATTTTGTGCTAACTTTTATATATATAAACATCAGTTGCAATACTTACAAGATGTTTCTGCTTTTTTTTCGATTTCTCCAATGTATTTTTATGTGTGTGGCAGTATAAAGATAAAGATGAAGAAAAGAATGAACGGTTAATAAAACTAAAACTTTGTCTTGATATTTTATATCACGAGATATTCCGGTTTCCTTTTTTCTTTCTCTTCATAGCTTTTTTTTCTTGTTTATGTATGATGCAGGATAAAGCAAAATAAAAAGATAAGTAATAATGATGGATGATAGTGAAGATGTTTCTGTTTTTTTGTTCGTTCCCTCCATTGCTTTTTTTGTTTATGTGAGATGCAGCATGAAAGAAAAGAAGAAACGATAGATGAAACTGAAAATGTGTCCTGACTTTTTATTAAAATCCTCACAAGATGTATTTTTTCTCGTTTACATTTTTTGTTCATGTAAGCGTGATACAGGGTGGTAAGTATTTTTTTGTATATTGTATCTTTTAAAAAATATTACAATTTCCAGTCATATTAAAAAAAAACTTTATAAGATCAATAAGAGTCTGAAGGTGAGATGTTCAAATATATTCTTGCAATGAACTTTTTGCTAATCTCTCGTCTATTGGCAAATGATAGAGATCTATCTAAACAGGCTTTCCCAAATTTGGTAAGAATGGTCCCATCATAGCATAGCAAAATGAATTAATAATGGTAGGTGAATGTTCTACCCTTCACATACCTAACTTATAAAATTAAGCGAAATCGGTTTGTGAACATAAATTTTAAATAACATAAGAAGTGCTAAAAAGCGAAATGGTTAGTAAAGATTATATTGAATTATTCAATTGTGCTGATCTAATCGATTAAAAGCAACTAAGGTAAAACGCTTTGCCGAAAAAGTGTTCTATAAAACTAGTTCTGAAAAGTGGTCGGGGTAGATAAAAAATAGATTCTGAGGAGAAAAGGGAGGAGACTAAAAATAGTTACTGAAAAAAGAAGAAGCGTTTCGACGTTGCTTCTTTTTAACATCCTTTTCTTCATAAATAAAGAAATAAAAGGTTGAATTTGTTGAAAATCGAAAAATAGCAATGGAGGTAGAAATTTCTCCTATTAAGGATAATACGAAACGTGAAGAAGAAAACAATAAGGGAACAGTTGTAGATGGTGAAGAAACAGCAATGTCGAAGGGTCTCGAAAAGGCAAGTAGAAATAGCAAATGCGATTATTGAAGATGATGTGAAAACAGCGGAAGTAGTTGAGGGGCCAATAAAATCTACCATGCAAAGCAGGAAGATAAAAATAGAAACTTCGAAAGCTACTACTACTGAAGGAAGGTGTAGGTAGTTGATGAATAATGTTGGAAATGGTCAAAAAACTACAATATTTCAAGAAGAAAGAACTTGGGGACTATAAACGTAAAAATATATTTCTCGAGTTATGTGAAGATTATTATTGTAAATTGTATTGAAATCAAAAAACTATAAACGTAGTTGAAGATAAATTGAAACATCACGACGTGACAGGGGAAAGGAAAAACGGATGTGGTTGTACATTTTGAAGTACAACGGAACAACAAAAGAAAAAACATAAAAAGAAATGAAGCAAATTAAATATCCAAATTCGTAGTGCAGTATTAATTATGATAATAATGAGACAAATAAAATCTTCATGAGCATTTCTGCACTTATGTTTTACATTAAATGTTAAAACTCCAGCCAACAGTTAAAACAACTAATCCCCGTACTAAAACACCCCCGGGCATTGAATGACATTGATTGATGTTAACTGCCGTTACATGTCTGAAATCATATTCAACACGATGTAACAATGAAGGTACTAACTAAAGATAAATCAAACGAAGAAGTCATAAGGGATAAGAAGACATGGTAGTAATCGGCGTTTTTCCGAGGAGGAAGAGAAAACAGATTAAAACTATAGATAATATTGCACGTGAAGCTTTGGATGTCTGAATTTGATATTTTATGTGTTTGTGTACGTCGGTCAAAAAACAAGAAGTAAATATTAAATTCTATTTTAAATTAGGTAAATTGGTGCAGAAACATACGAAACACTAAAGCAATATACATGTGGATGAAAGCGGGTGCCTTGAACAAGTTTGGCCGTTTCCGCGACGGTTATGAGGACCTTGCAGACGATAACCGAGCAAACACTAGCAATGGAAGAAATCTTGGATAAAGTAAACGATATTTTATAAGCAACCGCTGTGTGTCTGCGATAATCATCGAACATAAACTTGGGATATCAAAAAGAACAATCTATTGAATTCTGACCGAAGATTTGGTAAATGGAATGTCAGTGCGAGACAATCAAAAATTTTTTAAAGAGTTCAGCATTGCAAAGTCATGTTATATATAACCCGAAGAAATCCACCAAGCATGTCAACCATTGTAACTGGCGATGAAAGGTTGTGTTTTCAATATGAAACAAAAAATTAGAAGAGCAAAATCAAAACAATGCAATATTTCTTCTCGATTCTAAGCAAATTGTTTACAATTGATTAATTCTGGAATTTTAGATGATGAACACAGAATATTATCTAGGAACTTAATAAAATAAAAATGACTTAAAACACTTAGAACCTATCCCTACCGAAACTACCCTAATGCCCTTTTTGTTGTACATATACAAGTGTTAAATTTGCTTTTTCGAATTTGTATCAATCCATTGATAATGGACACTTTGTGTCCGAAATGTACATCTGGATCAAAATAAAATATTGAAGAAAGTGTTTTAATCAAAGTTATTACTATCTTCAAGTAACTCAATCAATCCAATTAAAATAAACATTATTTAGAAAAATTCTCCAAAAATCCTTTCAACTTTCACATATTATCCTTATATTGTATTCCTAGAAATCCTAGTGTAAACCCCAAATTTAAAAATCCTAATTCAACCATATTTGATTTCATCTCATCGTTTCATTCATCTACGCATTAACGACTGACGCCATATGACTGGACAGCACAAGGCAGAAAGACGTCTGGTCGATAGCCTTTTGACGAACTAACTCACTAACACATCATCCATTATTCATTATTTAAATGTAAATATGTATAGTTTGTCAATAAAAATGTGTATTATTAAACATTATTTGTGTAACTCAAAAAACAAATGTGCATCATTGTTACCGATCATCTTCTGGCTACCTCCCAAAATGAAATTGGCGATGAAAGGAAATCGTTTTATCATCATCATTTCAGAAGCCTTCCACCATCATACTAAAGATCATTCCAGTTTTTAGTAGACATTTTTTGTAAGGTTCCTGTGCTGGATTGGTTCAGAAGGAAATTTTTGAATAAAGAAGAATAATAATATCAAAATAACAAACGCTTTGTATTATTTCTACCAGTATCATTGGATCTAGAAAAGACAATTTACAATGTCACAATTAGTAAGCTACTTACTACTTATTCGACAGGCCAAGATTACCCAAATATAGATTAATTAAAATATTTTAATAAAGTGTACGTCTTAAATAGTGAATATGAACCACACTAGTAACTTTTGAAATATTTGATATTACTCTCCTACCTGATCTCGCTTGCTCTTTTTACAAGATATTTTAATATCACACCTACCCATAAGCTTTTGTGAGCATTATGTTGTATGCATGTTATGGGTTCAGTGGGTCGTATGAGATCGTAAGAGATCTTTTATGATCATCCCTGACCTACTTAAGTCCCTCAATGTTTAGACTTTTTACGTAGTGTACGAGGGTGAGGGTTAATATGTACCAATTCATCAGGCTTTAAAAATGCCGATGACAGGTAGTTCCCTCTTTGAAAGAACAGGGCAGAGCATTCACATAGTAGGTAAATATTAGTAAGGTGGTATTTCAGAAGGCAGTGTCGGGTTAGCAGGCCGGTTATAAGTAGCAGTATTTTCCCATTCCTGGATCATTCCTTTAATGCGAACTTTTGTTATTCGACCGTACGGTTCTGGTCCAACACATGGAGTTTTGGAGCCCTCTTTGACAAGGCTGTCGGCGATTTCGTTCCCTTTGGTCCCAGCGTGACGTGGAACCCCGAGCAACTTAACTCTGTTATTCCTTAGCAGCTGCTTTAAGGATAGTTTGCACTCCCAGACAAATTTAAACTTGCATGCAGGTGATTTTATTGCATTTAATGCAGCCCGACTGTCCGAGCATATGCATATCCTCCTTTTGGAGGTCTCGATTTCTGCCTGAAATATAGATGGGCATCGACCCAAAGCCCTCGATAAGCAGATTTTATGTCGATTCCAACTCCATTATCAGTTTTATATCCATCTGTGAACCAAACTATAGAGGTGCATTGTAACTGCCTTTTGCTTCAACCTCTTTCGCACACAGTGTTGAGGATTTTAAGGTGCCCATTAAAGTGTTCATATTTTGGAGTATCTGTCTGGATTATTCTTAAGGCGTCTAATGCAGTTTCCCTTTTCACGTGAGGGTGCAGATGTTTCATGTTTAGCATGGCGTCAATTGTTCCAGTAGGGCACGCGCTCATAGCCCCTGTAATACCCAAACATGCCAACCGTTGAACCTTGCTGAGCTTTGTTTGAGTTGTGATCTCCGTTGTCTTTCTCCACTAGACCACGGAACCACAGGTGTTTATTGGTCTCATCACCGTTATGAAAAGCCAATATATCATTTTGGAGTGTAATCCTCAACTTCTGCCAAATAGTCTGTGGCAGGACCATATTATCCTTACTGCTTTAGCGTCGGTGTTGTCTAAATGGGTTTTCCAGTTAAGCCTCTTATCAAAAGTGAGCCCGGAAAAACCCAATGAGTGTTCTAATAATTGTTGGTGCCTGAAGGCTTAACTTTCTTCGTCTTGTAAATGGAAAAATTACAGTCGTTGATGGTGAGCCCTTCTGTAGGTACTAAACTAACTACTTTTATGTGAGATTCACATGCTAGAAATAGCTAATATAATAAAGCCAATACCCATTGGATTATCGTATTAAAATCTTTATTTTTTAATTGCTTTAACATTAGCCTTAATAACATTAACAATAACTAAATATTTAATAGAGATTTTGTCATCCATTTTTTATATATAATATCATGTGTACTATGCAGATTTTTGTTGAATCTAAACTCCTATAAAAAGTTTTAATATTTTAACTTTAAATAAAAACTAAGATAAACAACAAGATTAGATTTAAATCAAAAGAATAATTATACACATTTTTCTGACAAACTGTATACATTTAAATATTAAATAATGAATGATGTTTTAGTGACTTAGTTTGTCAAAAGGCTATCGACGAGAGGTATTTCTGCCTTGTTTTGTCCAGTCATATGGCGTCAGTTGTATGCGTAGATGGATGAAACGATTAAATGAAATTAAATATGGTTGAATTAGCATTTTTATATTTAGGGTTTATACTAGGATTTTTAGGAAGACAATATAAGCATAATATGTGGAAGTTAAAAGGATTTTTGGAGAATTTTTCTGATAGGAATTGCTGGGATTGGAATAGAGGGCATAACCATAGTCAAGTAATGGGCGGCAGATCATTAATACTATTATTTTTGTACGTTAAACTTCTAAAGAATTTTGCTCTAGAAGTAATTTTACCTTTTATTATGGTTGTATGTTTCTAAAATTGATTTTTTGATCCATGGTTATGCCCAAGTACTTTTTTTGGGAAATATGGACTTTGTGAGGTAAAATCAAAAGATTAACCTGAAATTTTAATATTTTTTAGATATAGTTAAAAGTTAGAAAGCAAATAAAAAACGTTAAAGAAATATACCTATAATCCAAGAAAGAAGAAAATATAAAATGTATGTTCATTGATATTGAGTACAATTAGAATTTTTCAAAAACTAACGAATTAAAATCAAAAAAGGAAAACGTTGAGAAATAGTGAAATATTAGAAGTGGAAACGGTATAACATTTAGACCTCAACACTAGTTCCTCAGTTTGAAACTGTGTTTATGAAGTGGTGGAACTTTTTAGAAGGGAGTGAGAATTTTAATAAGAAACCAAACGGATGTCGAGCTTATCTGCAGCTGGGGAACAAATAAAAGAAGGCAAACACGAATTTCCGAATATTTCCTGCATTCGCTCGAAAATGTGGCGTCTGCAAATATTTGCCTGATATTTTATGAATGGGGCCTCTTTTTATATATACTGGAAACAGCCTTCATCCACCGAATGCAACTAAAGACACTATAACAGCACAAACTTCTTCGTCTTATAATAAATTTACTGAACTGAAATAAATTTGAAATTAATACTTTTTCCAAAATGTAATAACAAAAAAAATAGAATTTAAGAAAATGCATAATATGTGTTTCTAAGACAATGTTGTATTTTCGTTTTTTTTTGAATTATGCTGAAATCATTTATTTGATTATTTTAAGATATCATCAAATGGTATAAAAGTATTTATATGTTTATAATATTATGTATAAACATAATCTATTAGTAGTTAGGAGGAGCAAAAACAATTTGCTCTCGAATTCAATTTATATCAATAAATCGTGGAGGTAATAGAATTGATTAAACATCCACAGCCAGTGATTAGTGATGGTTTAGTTTGTTGCCACAAGGAGTGATCCCCAAATATGTACAATAAACCGAAAGGTCAACATCGACGCCCCCTTTGATCGCTCCCCGTTTAACCTCTCCTCGGTTCGATAATCCAATCAATCAACAACCGTTAATCACCTTATTTGGTTGTCAACTAATTAATCCTCTCCCCCCCCCCCCTCCGCCCCTCGTCCATCTCAATTAATTACCTTTTTCACCTTTGGCAGGTACACGATGCGGCATTAAAAGGCTTTTAACGTTTCCGCCCTTCGTAGTCGACAACATCATCCCGACGCCAAAGAGCGCGCGGGCCGGAGATTTGCATAAATATCGAAATATGTTTCCATAGGTTATGCAAAATACGTATAACCCCCATCCTCCGTTCGTTCTTTTGCAACTCATCTAGCAGCTTTCAATTTAAATTGGCAAAAAGCATTTTGGAAACAAGTATCGGCATTCTTAAGATCAAAATATTTAACAATAATAATTCCGTAATCCTTTTTTTGTGCAAATATATGAAATAAAATAATTTAAATTGTGGGATAAATTAATGGTGTTTTAGAGTGACGAGGGCGATCCTTTAAAGTTAACAAGCTCATGTACACAAAACCTAAATACACAAAATAGGGCGGAAGGACCACGTGGTCGATAGACAAACATTACTACCACTACTAATTTAAATTTTACGACGTACCGTAATTTAAAATTCAATATTTATTATTCTAAATAAACATTATTGTATCCTTCAATGGATGGAATATTATTATGCAAATGTTCTCAAGAAAAGGACAAAACATTACACTTCCGAATGGGATTTTTATAAATATGTATTAGATAATACGCAAGCGTGCGTTTGGCCCCCCCTCGGCCGACTGACAGTACGAAATGATGGCTCCGTATAATTTACAACTTTACTTTAAAAACTTGACAAACTCGAATTTTTATACTACGCACTCCTTTTTTCTGTTCTCCGGAAGGGAGCCGGGAAAAGTTCTAGACGTGGAATAATGACCCGACCACGCACCACTTTCGCGCATTTATCATTGCCTACAGACAAACGCATCCATTTATTACCCCTCTAACGAAAGTACAAGTTTTCTAATAAAAAATATAGTAATAACGAAAGTTTTCAGTATTTTTATAAAATGTTTATTCTCTTGTAGGGTCCGTAAAGTTATTTAAATTCTTGCGCGGAGGCCAACTGCCAACAATTTATAACGGAGAACAACTAGTTTGTGTAAACTATAATCAGATAAATTTAGGTTTTTCATAATGATTCTTTTTAGTTATCAAGATTATAGTAGTCTTTTTCCATGGACTGCCCTGAGGCAATAGAATTTTTGTTTATTCCTAATGGCCACTGATCGAGTATACAACAGCAGCAAACCTCGCCAAACAGACTATCTGAAACGTCGCTGATATTCGTACCTAAATAGCCCAAAAAGGCCTTACAAACAACAACAAAAGTAAGAAAGATGAGTGCAAAATTCAAACCCAGCTTTGTAATATTTAAAAAAGCTGGCTTTTTGGGCCATGGAAAATCAATAATTGTATTTTGACGCAGTCGGTAAGATATTCCAATATTTGGTAACGCTGTATGTAAGTTAGATGGAATATTTATGTTCGGATTTTGAAGATTAGGTGTATCTGGTTGGGGGGCCGGTGCTCGCGTAGGGTCCCTCTTTGTATCGCGCGCAGTCATTTTTGGGACCCGAAGTTATTTATCGCGAGGGTGGAGAGTGCGGCGTTTTTCAATTGGTGGGATTACTCAATTAAGCCAGGTTATTCATACGCCGCGAGTATCTAATCGCGGGATGAAATATCGCAATAAGGATGCTGTTTTTTATGTATATAAATCCCGGCCGCGTATTATTTACGTTTTGCGAATTTAAATCCCAACAATGGTGTCCTTTTAATGCAGAAATAACATCATTAAATTTGCCGCGTGGCCGCTGGTTATTATTGTCCGGGTTTATTTTAATAGATAGTGCGATTATATTTTAAGCCGGATGACTTTCGGTTTGTAATTTTAGTTTTCTTGTTGAATGTTCTGAAGATATATTACTGATAATAGTTATACTATATATTTTCAAAATTTAAAGAATTAGTAATCGCTAGTACAATATTATAAGGAGTAATTCATTAAAAAAAAAACAAATGAACGACGGAAATTTAAGTTGATCAATTGGTTAATAAAGCTATAGCAAAATTACAAATTACTTGGTGGTAAATGAAATACTACGACTGAGAATTTATACAGATTTCTAATTTTGAAACACTGCAACACACGCTGGCTTCATCAGGCAGATAACAAGACATTAATTATTGTACCCTGTCAACAACAGTCTCGAATCGGTTTCAATTTATTTTGGATCTCATCTGTGCAGCGCAGTTGGAAACAGTGAATCGAGTTTTACTATGTAGTATTTAATTCTCCAGGGTAACCATGGATTAAAATATTACCATAAAGGTGCCATCTATTGTCTAAACATTGCACTAGATCTGTATAAGTGGGTAACCACCTACTATTAAAGCGATCTATCAACAATGATAATTATGACAATAATAATGTCAACATTAATTACACAGGCCAACAAATTTTGACCTTTTAATTTCGATCTGACATCTGATTCTGTATAATTTTGATCTGCAAAATTCAAATCCGAGTGTCATTTTGTCCTATCATGTAAGGTTTTTTATCAATGTTGAAATAAAATTAAAAAAAAAAAAATTGGTCAAAATAAACGCGACTTTTGTTGATACATAGACTTAAATGCTAAAATTGACGAAACGAAAAACTACAACACCAAAAGTCTAGGAAACTTGGCACAGGAAATGCTAGAGGGGAAGCACTAGCAAATTATCTACAGAGCGAAAACCTGTTCTGTATGAATACCTTCTTCAAAAAACCGAAACAAAGAAGATGGACATGAAAAAGCCCAGATTACAAGACAAAAAACGAAATAGACTACATCATCTCAAATTGAAAATATATTGTCACTAACCTGACGGTCCTTAATAAATTTCATACTGGAAGCGACCACAGACTGGTAAGAGCAAAAATAAATATGAATATTAAAAAAGAAAGAAAGAAGATGACACAACAAAAACGAATTGCGACCCTAGAAATACTCAGCCAAAACGAAACAAAATATCAAGATCTACTAAAGAAAAAGCTAGGACAAATCAATGATTTGACAAACCTGAACACCGAAGATTTATCCGAAAAACTGAAAAAAGGCATCCAAACTACTAACAAAAAGCTGTGTTACACTGTAAAACGCCAAAAGAAGCAGAAAATCAATAAAGACATCTTACAAATGATGGACCAACGAACAAAGTGGATAGGCCCTCCAACGAATATAAAGAACTAAACAAGACGATAAGCAAGAAAATCCGGAAAGATGTTAGAAATTACAACACTAATAAGATAACAGAAATCATTCAAAATAATAAAAACATGAAAGTGTTAAAAAATATGCAAACTAATTGGAAACAAAAATTATACAAATGAAAGATAAAGATGGCATAGTACAACGAGAGAAAACGAGTATAATTAACATCATTCATAAATTTTATACAGACCTCTACACATAAAATATGCTCTACAACGACCGTTTACATGTAAACTCCAAGGATATACCTGAAATAGACATTGAAGAAATCAAATCAGCCCTAAAAAAATGAAAAGTGGGCGGGCACCGGGCGAAGACAACATTTCGAGCGATATGTTAAAACTGGGAGGCAACGCTCTACTCGAAGCCGAAAAAATCTTACCAAATAAATGCCTCCAAAATGCCGAAATTCCAAAAAGCTGACTAAACGCGCTTGTAACGTTACTACATAAAAAGGAAACAACAACATAGAGAACTACAGACCGATTAGCCTCTTATCACACTCCTACAAATTGCTAACTAAGATTATTACAACTAAACTAACGAACAAACTTGACTTTTATCAGCCTCCGGAACAAGCTGGTTTTCGAAAAGGCTACGGTACTATAGACCACCTTTAAACTATTCGCACGCTTATCGAAAAAAGTACAGAATATAATATCCCCTCCATGTGGTATTCGTAGACTATCATAAGGCATTTGACTCTTTATAATTATCAACAATCTTCAACGCAATGGACGATTAAATATAATAAAAATGCTACTTTCCAAATCAAGTTAAATGAAGACACCATTATAGATAAAATAGCAATACAAAAGGGAGTCCGACAAGATGACCCTATCTCCCCAAAATTATTTACGCTAGCCTTAGAAAACGTGTTTAAAAAACTACAATGGAAATCTAAGGGAATAAATATTGACGGCAAGAACTTAAACCACCTACTATTCGCCGATGATATCGTATTAATAAGCAACAACCAGGACGACTTAAGAACGATGATGGCCTCAAAACAAGCAGGCCTAAAAATGAATCTTCATAAAAGAAAAATTATGACCCGCGAACAACCAGTCATAATGCTTGAAAACAAAATAATAGAAACGGTAAACGAATATGTTTACTTAGGCCATGCTATAAAACTGGGAAAAGACAACCTACAGCAGGGATAACGCGACGCATAAGAATGGCATGGGCAGCGTTAAAAAAAACTTAAATTTTGAGAAACCCGGTCGTACTAATTTGCCTGAAGAGAGAAGTCTTCGCCGTCATGACATACTGCTTAGACACAATGGCGGTAACAACAAAAAGTGTACAAAGACTTAGAACCACTCAAGGAACAATAGAATGGACAATGCTGGGAGTGAGCCTAAAACACCGAATACGAAACGCAGAAGTACGTAAGAGAACCAAAGACGTAATGACGCAAGCTGCACCCTTGAAATGGAACTGGGCGGGTCATGTGGCAGGCAAGATACCGACGATGGTCGCACAGATTAACTCATTGGCGACCAAGACAAAATAAACGAGGAGTTGGAAGACCGCAACTACGATGGAAAGATGACATCTGCTAAGTAGTCGGAAGAAAGTGGTACTTGATTGTCAATAATCGAAAGGAATGGCAAAAACTAGGAGAGGCCTACGTTCAGCAGTGGACAAAACAGGGCCAGGAAAGAAGAAAAAGATTGTCATCATCATTGAAACATTCCACTGACCTTGATACCTGCGTTCCATTTCTTTCATGTGTTGGTGGAACCTCCCTTGCTCTTGGTGATGTGAGTAATCACCAAGATTTTCTGGAAAGTAATCAAGATGCGAGTGTGAAAAGTGAACTTATGCTCATTTTACAACCCAATTCCATAAATTTCTGTAGCATGTCTTTCACAATTTCCTTACAGTTAGGATCCTTGTTGTTTAACAAAAAAACCTTCAATAACATTAACAAATGGAATCCATGTATCTTTCTCAGTTTCGGTCATGGTATTAACAAATTCTTGGTCTTTCGTTAATATCCTTATTTGAGGACCGACAAAAATTCCTTCCTTTAATTTTGCACTGTGAAAGCGGGACATTTTCCACGAAAGTATTTGAAACAGTCTACATCTTTATTTAAACCTTTAACGTATTGTTTAATTAATCCTAGTTTAATATGCAGTGGAGGTAACAAGATTTTTTATGAATCAACAAGATTTTTGTGCAGAACATACGGGAGTTAAATTATATCTTCTTATGCAGTCCTTTTTCTTCCAGTATTGATGTCTATTTCGACTGTCTCACTCACCTAAAAAAAACATGGGTACTTCGTATACCCTATCTGCTTATTCCACAATTTTCAAATCTCCACAAATTTTCCAACTATGATCATTGTACTTGATTTTTTCAAGCAGTATTTTAAGATTGTCGAATAAATGAGCCAAAAATTGCTAGAATATTGTCTAAACGGCAAAAATGCACATTGGATGAATTTCCATCATCTAAAGTTAAGAGGCACTTACAGAAGAAGAAAGTTATTGGGTCTGAGTGGAAAAACACATAATTGTGAAATGTGAACTCCGCCTGCAAGTCCTGTGAGCAAAATTGTTGTGATTTTTTTTATATAGTTTATAGTTTTATAAGTATAATAACAGGATATTGTAAAGTTTCAATAAATGTCTAAATAAATAAATAAATAAATGGACCACTAGCACCAATGAAAAAATATTAACATTGTGCAAAATAACAGCTTTAAGTCTTCTTTGGGAAGAATCAATAAAAAGCCTCCAATCATCGGGATTGTATGTGCCCTCAAGTTTTTTTTATCAGATTAGAAATGTCGGTTTAATAAATTAAACAACCACTTCAAAATAGCCTGTATACTCGGTAAATTTGATTGGGTAAAAACTTGTTAAGTTCCATAATATTTTTATTTTCAGTTGCCTGACACGTGTTTCGATCATTCCTGGTCATTGTCAAAGTAAAAAACTAATTGGTTATACATTGAAAATGATCAGAAGTATCGAAACACATGTTAGGCAACTGAAAATAAAAATATTATGGAACTTAACAAGTGTTTTACTCAATCGAATTTACATATCTCGTTAAATCAAGAGTGTAGCTCTACCAGGATCAACTGAATACTCAGACTCGCGTTTCCTAAAATACGAGATTTTAACGTCTTCTGCCAGTAAATTTTTACTTTGAAGTCTGGATGCCAAAATTTCGAAAATATCCTTTGGAAGATCTAAGGCTCTAACTAAGTCGTTAAGTTCGGTCTTGGAAAATAACTGCGGTTTCCTTAGAAACGCTCGATATTTCACTGGCATCGCTAAACTGGTTTTTATCAATTTCCGGTTAAGAACTGCTTGTAACATTTTCTAAATTTGTTGGTTTCTAAGGTATTGGCACTTCTGGCTAATTGCAGACTTGAGGTTAGAAAAAATGATGTTTTTTAATTTTTTTCTGTTATATCCACGTACGTTGCATATACAGAAGTAATAGTTGTCATGGTAATTTGTTGGTTTTGGCCAAATTATTGGTATTCCAAAGGGTAGGGATTTCGTTATTCTATTACTCCACTTCCTTAAACCCTCTTCACATATCTTACATACAACATGTGGTGCCTAAAGTTTGTCTTGATCACCAATCTTTACTTTAAAATGCGTCTAAATTTATTGACCACAAACAACCACCCACATAGCAAAAAGTACCTCACTAATTTTGACAAAGTCTTGGCATTTTTAACCCGAATTTCACTTAAACTTTAACTTTAATGAGTCTGACTGCAAATCAGAGAATTCCAGCAACTAAATTTTACTTTCGGGAATACCCATATACTATTCTATTGATTTGTACACAACTTAATTTCAGTGGCGTAGCGATTTTTAGAATGTCATTTAATTTTTATTCGCAAATATTTAAAAATCCACAAAATACCTAGTAAATTTATTAAAAAATTGTGCGTGATGGAACACAAAAATGTTGATTCTACCGGATCTAGCAGAAATATGATGTTTTTGGAATAATCCAGCGCAGAGGCAGCCTAACGTTTTCGGAATGGTTGATATGTGACTACCCAACCTTGCCATTTTGTTTGGTTTATTCGTTATGGAACCATGGCTTCCTAACCAACGCATATTTCGAACACAATTCAATCTTGAAAGGCATGGTCATGTTCTTACGCGAAACAACATCTTGAAGTAGGTGCAGAACCTTTGTACTAGAAGATATTTACAGCCTGGAGTAGCTCGAGATGGAGAAAGAGATGTCAGAACTCCTGAAAATATGGCTCGAGTTAGGGAAGCTATTAAGGTAATGTTTTTCAGCAAGATGGGGCAACTTACCACACCTCAAGGGAGTCTATGGCATTTTTAAGAGAAAAGTTTCCAGGACGACTCATTTCGTTACGAGGGGACACTGAGTGGCCTCACGATCGCCTGATCTTACGCCGTGAGATTTTTTTCTGTGGGGGTATCTTAAAGCCCGCGTATTTTTTAAGAAACCACGGATCCTTGATCAGCTGTTCAATGGTTTCATCCGAGAAATTGAAATCCAGCTAACATGTTAAAAGGATGTATGAACAACTTCTCAACTCGACTTGATGAGTGCATGGAAAAGAACGGAGATCACTTAAATGATATGTTTTTAACCTTTCCTTTGACATGAATACGAAATGGAAAATCCACACCTACCTATTAAACAAATAAAATTTTGATTTAATTGAAAATTCTCGTTATGATTTTTTTTCAAAAACGTCATACTTCTCTGCCGGACCCCGTATATTAGATTAGCCACCAAAAATTCAACAAAATGAACAAATCCAAATCATATTTTTTTGCTGGCCTGTGTTATTGTTCCCTGCCAACACCGGTCCGTGTTGTTGTTAATCTAGTGCAACTTTTAGACAATAGATGGCACCTTTGTGGTAATATCTTATTAGATAACAAAACAATGTCCAAATATTTCGACATAAAAAGTAGGTGCGAATCGTAGTGTTTTATCAACCACATACAAGTAATATATTTTGTTTTTATCTGAAGTAGTAGAAATGATATTACCAAAGCAGATAATGAAAATTAGAATTATTCTAACCTTCTGGTTTCATTATTACCCAGATTATTCCATGAAATCGGCGCAAACTTTTTTCCATACGTTATGCAGAAATAATTTCGCCGAGTTGATGATATTCGTTATTCGCGATTTTTTTTAAATAAAAATAATTGGATTATAATAAAGCTGCAACGTTAAATCCGACAAAATACGGATTGCGAGTGCAATGAATGAGCAATTAGTAGGTTTTATTTCGTAATAAAATTATGATGCTTAAATGAAACGAAAAACGCAGGCGAGTTTTTATTTGCTTAATTAGGATTTAAATATAAAGGGTGCGGAATTTATATTTTTGTATAAACTTGTCTGGACGTGAATGGTTCAGGCAGTAACTCACCTGAAATGAATATATATTGCGTATGATTTAACTTTTCAAATCATTTCATATATTTAATTACAGTACTAAAATAAGACAGTTTATAATATATTTTTCCTATTCGGTGATTAAATCAGCTATAAATCTATAATATTTCACTCCGAGCTAGTAAAATACGATTAGAACTCTTAATTTTTATGTGTTATTTATCCAGGAGTTATTGAGCGAGAGGATAAATTCATTTTTTTCATTTATATTTGGATATGATTTCTGGGTTACACTCAAACACTACAACAAACAAACAACGACATTCGGTTTAAGACGATAATAAAATAAATTGTATATTTTATATTCAAAATAAATTCTAAATTATTGCTAATGTGTTTCTTCTAAGATTTTAATTAGTTTACACTTACATTCGATTCGTAATGAAAATCAAGAGAAACACTATTAAATATTTTATATCCATACTGGTTAAAACATTGAAGTTGGCATCAATTGTTCCGTTGATACGTTAGTACATTAGTTTATTAAATTGATTGTTCAATGTACGTTAAGGATTAATTCAACGGTTATGTCTATATCTGTATTTTGATGTTATTAACATATCCGGTGTAATTTTAGTCCGGAAGGAGACATTACAGGGGACTTGTGATTAGATTCTTGAAAGGCATCTGGTACATTTAGCGTATCCAGGTGCACCATTAGAGAAAAAAGATACACTTAATCGTAGACGCAACATAACCCCCCGTTTATTCTACTCGTTTTCTTTTCTATAAAAGGATACGCATTATGGAATTATACGTTTGCAGAATATAAACGACTTTAGCAATAATACAATTAATTAGTATTGTATATATTCAATTTTCACTATTTATGATAACCAATATAAAAACAATACAAATAATCTTAATAAAGATTATCTTCTGTGTGGCAACTTGTTTTCATATTTTAAGACAAATTTCACTTGTTTAATGGAAAGCAATTACAATTTTTCGATAATATTTGCAGAAAGTTAGGTAGTTATAATTCAGAACAAACTTTATCTAAGATTAGATAACTAAGTTAAATGCAGGAGTTGCAGCATTAATGTCACGCTAAGCTACTGCACGTACTGATACAATCCATAACCCTATATAATCGGAGATTTTCCCTCCGCCCTAAATGGAAAAATGATAATTAATCGGATTTGAAGTTTCGAAACAGTTCAATTATAAAACTCTATCTCTCTACGTAGAATCTTAGCAACTAAAAGTAGATTATATATTAGAGTTAATCTCATCAAGGGATCGATTTGGAATCGTAAACATTGAGAAGGGAGGAGGTGGCGGTGGTGCAGTTATATTAAAGTATCATAGGGTAGTTCGATATTCTGTGACTGTGACAAATGGCTAATGGGCGATATTGTTGCACAACAATGGACCTCGTGTGTCCCGTCACATGCGTACAGTTAATTGCAATAATCCGTGAGGATATGCATTAATGTACACTGAACGAGGGAGGGAAATGCTGGGGAGTTATTATTCCTCTTTTCGTTCATCCATCCATCCATCATCGCCATTACACTCGAACATTTTGCTCGTTATTTTCGTCTACTTGTTCCCTATACGTGTGCATGCATTGGTGTTTCTGGTTGGGGCATTGATTTTTAAATTAGTAAAATTAACCCCAATGCGAAGGGTTCGCACTTGTTTTAGTTATTCTTAAGCTTCCGTTTTAAAATCTTACAATACAAACTCAACTGATTTCAAACAATATCAAATTCCTTCCACTGATGAAGTAGTGGAAACCCCCTGGTAGATTTAATCCGGTTCCAATTTGGAATTTCCCAGCAAAGCAAACTCCATTATTTCATTGCGGCCTTTTTTCTCCTCGCCGGAGTTAGCGGTCTCCAGAATAAGATATTAGGTTCGAGAGGATGTGACAAATTTAACGATTACATTGCGGATATTCGGAAACTAGAAGTCACGTCTACTTCACTATTGATATCTTCAAGTTTTCAATAAATCATTTCCATATATTTACCTTAAATATTAAAGAAAAAAACAATTTTATTTAATTATCAATTATTTTATCAACGAAAACAGACACAAAAATTGATAGAGAGATGGCAACTAGTTTAAAAGAATTTCAATTATTATATCAAAAAAAAACAGGCACAAAACTTGAAAAAGAGATGGCAACTAGTTTAAAAGAATTGAACTACTAGTTACAAGACGTTTTATTGATTAAGGTTGTTTTTAATAGTATTTAAAAATATATCATTTCTTCACAGTTTTTATTTTACACTATATGAACTTTTCGAACACGATGTGTTCATTTTAGTGTAAAAATTAAAACTGTGAAGAAAGGATATATTTTTAAATACTATTAATTAATATTCTTCACGTACTGAAATATTTAATCAGAAAAAATGTGGTTTTTAATAGTTAAACATTTATATCTTCAGAAATTTAAATTTATTTATAACGATTACTTAATATATCACATAGATTTTATGTCAGAAACATGTAATTCATTTCAATCCGCAATCGATCTAGCAAAGTCTAAATATTTATTTCATTGAAATTTCCCACTGACAATTTCTGTACATTTTTTCATTTTAATGTTTGGCGAGCACATAAAGTAATTTGAGTTGGTGACTGGCCATTAACTGACCGCATCGTTAGTGCAGCCCTGCTGTCGGTAATTCCATTGCTGGCTGAATTCTCTCTCCCTCTAACTTTCGTTCTCTCGTAATTACCGCTAGCTTTGTGAAATCAAAAGATTAAATTAAAACTGGCGTCATGTTTTGTTACTTCTCATATTCCTTCTAATATTTTTAACTTCCGTGGGATTAGATTAATTGCTTATGATGTTTTATTATTCATGGGATACAATAGGGAGATAAAGCATCGTCCACACCCAGCATCCTGAAAAACTCAATTTGAGGCGTTGTATTATTGTGAAACAATCATACGTCCAATACATCTACGATATATCTTTAATTGCTCAAGAATAATATTATTTAGAAGCTTGCGAAACTCCTTCCACGTAAAAATATCCCACATTTTCCCAATTAAACCATATGGAATAGAATGGCCAACTCGATTCCCAGACTTAACACTACTGGATTTTTTCTAAGAATCGTGTATATGCCAAGTTTCGAAATTTGAAAGATTTTAAACTTCGTATTGAAGTTGAAGTAGTTGCCACTGACATTGACGTCATAAATAAAAAATTGCTAACATCATATTTTTAATACGCCAGAAATTGGGCAATTGAGAACAAAAATCGACTTATCGAGAAGAACAATTTTATTATATTTTGATCTACCTTGGCTAGGACGCATATATTTCATATTTAAAAAAGATCCTGCTTAAAATCTAATCGTGTAATTGAATCTACTCTTATAAACAATCAAATAATATGTTATTCTAATATTTATTTCTTTGAACAACATACCTTCATTCTAAGATAATCATGGTTGAAAGGTTCTTCTAATTTAGAAAAAGGATTACCTAGCAGACGTCAATGCCACCCTTCACTATTATTTATTATCGCATCAAAAAGTAATTTAGACACATTCACTTGGTGTAAAACACGTGCGTGGCTTTAAAACTTTCCGTGCGTTCGTTTCGTGCGTGTGGGCCGATTTAGAATTATCATTGGTCCGTGCCGATGACGGGATTAGCGGCGGGCGAATTCGATCTGACTGGAACACAATTAGGGAACGGGTTCGGTGCAGGAGGGCACGTTTAGCCGGGAGGACGGGATGTGCAATTATGAAATCACCTTTGAAGTCGAACGTAAACTTCATAATCCTCCCATTCATCGGGGGGGTCGCTCAATTTAGGCGGCGGCATCTGTATTCGGCGAGAGCCGCGCGACAACCGTCCGACCCTAATCCTAATAGGTCACCTGCTCCACACGAGTTCCGTCCCACAGGTTTGAAGGGAATGAAATAATAGTTATTTGTATAACAAGGTACATTCATTAAATAGTGATTTAGTTTACGAAATTTAATTAATTTCTTAGGATTTAAGAAAACACTTTAAAGTCCGATCGAAAAATATGTGACTATAATCCACAAACTGGGCATTATCAAAGATTATTATGCTTAAAAATACGAACGAGGATTGTTTATATAGCTTCAAAAAGAGGAGAATACGATAATATGTCTGGTCATTAAAACTTAAAAATATGGATAAGAATTGTTTCTATAGCTTCGAAAAGAACAGCATGTCTGGTCATGGAGGACGTATACAATATACAGTGGTAAAACAAAGTTGTAAAGGGTTTTTTAAATCCTTATTTTAAAATTTACAAGAATAAATTATTGTTATTGTACCAGCTCAGGCAAAAATTTACCTTAAATGTATATCTTAATCAACAGTGCCCAATATACAACATAGTTCCAAAATTTGTACAATTTTCAGTATATTTCAGCACCGAAAGCATCTAGGGCATGAATCAAATAAGACGTAACTTAAATTAGTTAGTTATCTGAAATTAGCAATATGGCTATCAAAAGAAGAGAGTCTTGCAAGAGCTACACGCTTCAACGAATATAACATAAATATTTTTATTTGATAATTTGCAGCTTGTATGGAATTACATCAGTTTAATGCAAATGACAACTACAATCTAGATGAAACTGACATTTTAACCATTCATGAGCCCCCTGCAATTTTATATTCTGAAGGAACTTTGTTACTTCGGGGGAGAGAGGGGATAAGATGTATAAATGCTGATCATTCGATGCTAATTTTTTCTGGTATGTTTTTTAAGTAATGCATGAATATGCATTATGCCAAATCGTGCAGTTGAAGGTGCCCAATCAAATGGGTGGGCCAGTAAAGTATTATTTGTTGAAATTTAAATAATTTTGTCAGGTATGTGTTCGTCACAACTCAGAGTCCATAATAGACCTGACCCTGCTTTCTCATGGTCTTATGGTCTGCATCGAGGGATGGATTGTCGACGAGCTAACGGAATCAATAAGCGACCACTGCCACATACGGTTCGAAATCAGGACAGGGTATCACGAAACCAACCTTCCCGCCACACAAAGCCCGCTCTGGGAGCTCTCAAGAGTTGATTGATTCCCAAGAGGAAATCTAATGCCAGACGTCGAGTGTTCTGGTGGACGGCTGAAGTAGCCAGTGCCAGGACACGCAGAAGAAGCGAAGGATGACCTCAAGATTGCGATTCGAAGGAGCAAGACGGAGGCGTGGAAAAAGCTTCTCGGCGAGGTGGAGGGGCCGCCCGTACAAAATAGTCACAAAAAGATAGCTCAGGTCCGACTTAGTCATGAGGTATTAGTGCCTAGGAGGAAGACCGAAGTCGTAAAAGCTCCATTTCGCCCCAAAATGGAACACCTCTACGCAGGCGGACCTCCCCAGACCATCGCACTAGAGGACTTTTTCACAGAAGAGGAGGTGGCAGCAGCGGCAAGAGCACTATTACGCGGAATTGCCCCTGGATTTGAGGGTATATCCAACGAGTCCCCAAGGAAGGTGGGAGCGTCTCATCCCGACCAACAGCGGGAATTATTTAACAGCTGCCTCCGTGAGGGTGTGTTTCCCACTCAATACAAGAGAGCCAGGTTAGTGTTCCACCCGAAAGAGGGAAAACCTCTCAACACAACAGGGGAGACAGACTTCTATGCCTCCTTGACGTCGAGTGCAAGATGCTAGAAAGGCTGATCAGGGACAGGGTGGCAGCGTGGGTAGACTCCAACGGAGGCCTATCACTCAATCAGTACGGGTCCGCGGCGCAGCGCTCCACGGCGGACGCCCTCATCAAGGTACACAGGCTAGCTTAGGCCATTGAGAGGGAGGAGACATTGTCTAGTGGTGACACTAGACGTGAAAATGTCTTCAATTCCCTCCCTCATGTTAGCGCTGAAGGCAAGGGGACTTCCACCCTGCATACTTGCGATCACGGTCAGCTACCTAAACAATAGTCATCTGAGTTACGAGGAACAGCGGCGGGTGTTAGGGGGATCCTTCAGGGCCTTCTTGTGCCCGCTGCTACAGAACATCGTGTACGACGGAGCCTTCCCGGACGGGGTAAACATCGTGGGCTTTGCCTATGACATCCTCGTAGAAAAAAGACATAGGAGAGCTACGGATAACCACACCGGACGCCATGTACACGATCTTTAAGTAACTGGAAGCCATAGGCTTGGACCTGGTTCTGCACAAGACCTCTGCTGCCTGGATATCGAGAAGACGCGCAGGGAGAATCAGGGGCGAGAAAATACGACTACTGGGGCACGACGTAGAGGCGAAGAGCCGCCTAAAGTACCTCAGCGAACGCACCGAACAGCACGAACATGGCAGAAGCGGCTTTTGGCGCTGGGGAGGCTTCCAGCCGTGTATCCAGATAACTAGCCAACACGGGAGGGCCCTCGGAAGGGAAGATGAGGCTCCTCATGAGGGTTGCCAGGGCCAAGTTACTGTACGCAGCGCTAGCATGGGCGGACTGCGAAAAAAAGGTATGAGAAACCAACTCAAGACAAGCCGGTCTTTCTTATCTTAGACAATCAAGAACCATATATTTCAATTAAAGCCATGAATTTAGAAAAGAGAAACGGCGTCGTGATGTTAACCTTCCCGCATCATACCCACAAGCTCGGCGTGAAACTGGTCTGGTCCTATTACAATAGATGTATGATGCTGCTAGATTATTTGGCATTGAGTACAGCAGAGCATTTTCAAAATGATATTTTGAACAGGGGTTTAAGGTGACAAGAATAATTCTATTTAAAGAAATATATTTACTGAAAACTAGTTTTGTTAATCCCACGTGACAGATAGTGCAGAAAAATACAAATGTTGCGGACATTGAGAAGACTTGGGAACTAATAAATGCAGTGTTGGATTCATCAGCTTCTACCATTTATAGAAATGCCATTATAGTTCAGATTTTATTGTCTAACTATGACCTACAGATCACATCAAGTGAAAATTTTCCATTGCCCAAAGTTGTAGCTATTAACTTAGGAAGGAAACCATAAGGGGAATGCATCGTGAAAGACGCCATTGATTGATACACCCGAAAAGAAGGAAATTTAATATCAGAAGAAAACAAATAAGAAATGAGATTTCGTCCTTCCGAAACCACTAAATAGGAAGAATAATGAATCACGTTTTCAATTAACAAACAAGATAAGATTATGATACCCCATATGCAAGAATTAATAGACCTATATGAGTGTCGGAAGAAGAATTAAATATAGCCTTACAAGAAAATATTAAATGTAAAGGAATTTAACACGTTAATCATGTTTTAGTTAAACTTGCTGGTACGAAGGAAGAAATTGAAAATGTCATAAAAAAGTAGACAGTGTTTTTAAATTCAATTCTTTTTAAATCTGAACTTTACTCTTAAAAAATGAAACTATTTTTGAAATAGATAAGAAATAATGTGTAAATTGCCCCCACCATCAACTACTCAAGTACCTTAAGAATTTCAATGGATGTCCCGTGCTTATATTATGCATATAGTCTTATTTGAGAAAATTGTTCTAATATTTTGTGAGAGTACACAATAATTTATTACTACCTTGTTAAATAATATATTTTAATTTGTAAATGTTGGCAATTCCTTAAATGAGAGAAATATGATTACTTTGTTATAAACTTTACTATTCCTTTGTTTAGAAATTATCATCCCTATAAATATATTTTTATCCAAACGTCATTCATTATAACCATATACCGGGTGACCCATTTTAATAAATCCACTGGAATATCTCGACACATATGCGTCCTACAAAAAAATGTTCCAAATAAAAGTTTGATGGTTTCGAAAGGGCCATCTGATCCTATACAAATTTTTTCATACCCACCCTCCAGGGGGCGGGGCAGGGGGTCAACTTTTATATCTTAAATGGGAACCCTTATTTTTTATTGCAGGTTCGGATTCTACATAAAAAAATATGAAGATTTTATTTGAACTTTTTTTTCGAATTCGTGATACCGATTATTCACCGAATGAGAAGGTGGATTGCAGCGCCATCTATCACGAATTCGAAAAAAAAGGTCAAATGAAATCTTCATATTTTTTTATGTAGAAACCGAACCTGCAATAAAAAATAAGGGTTCCCATTTAAGATATAAAAGTTGACCCCCCGCCCCGTCCCCTGGAGGGTGGGAGTGAAAAAATTTGTATGGGATTAGATGGCCCTTTCGAAACCATCAAACTTTTATTTGGAACATTTTTTTGTAGGACGCATATGTGTCGAGATATTCCAGTGGATTTATTAAAATGGGTCACCCGGTATTAGGAATAAGGAAAAATGATGTGTCACTAGACAATGTTTAAAAATCAATTATATACTCTTGATGTTTAAATATTTAGAATTTACAGAGGCAGCATTATTATCTGACAGAATCAATTGAAGTAATTCGAGGAAAAATGAGTTCATACAATAAATTGCTGAGGATGAAGAGTGTGCACCTTCAACCAGCATCGTCGCTTTGTACGTGACTCCGGTTCGAACGTCAATTACCAGTGACAATAGGAAGAACCGGAAGAGACAGAAGTCGGGAGAGGAACAAGCCGAATCTCCAATCCGACATAAAAAAGGCGTCTGCCCGGAATGGCCGTACTTGCTTATCGCATTACGACGCGCACGTGACCGACATCACAAGAAATGGAAAAATGGGAGGAACTGGAACCGTAGGAGGGTGGACCGAAATCGGGATTCCAATAATTACACCGCTATTTCAGCTGTGTTTTCACAAGGAGACATTCCTACCACATGTGTGTGTGTGTGTGTGTGTATGTGAGTGTTTGTGTGAGCAATAAATGCAAATGGGACGCATCTGCATTTACACCGCTACCAATTGCAGGAAGCTGGAAGTTGCGGTCGGGGGGTTAAATATTTGCGGTCTTTACAAATGGATTCTGAATTAATTTCAGTTGGGATTATTTAAAATAAAATAACATTTAATGGATGTAAGTTGAAAAGTTTCTATGCGCCGAACGGTGTTCGCTTCTGAAACATCAATTACTTGTGGTAACTTTCGAAACAATGCATGCTCGATACAAGAGGTGGAAATGTTACATCACGCTGAGTATTTGACTTTGGTTTAGTTTATTGTTGATTTTTTCAAGTTAGAAATACCAGTATGTTTCTCGCCCCTTTGGCAAACGTTGAAAGTTTCGGTATACTCATTAATATTTTATGTGGTAAAATGAACTGAAAAAAGTTATATTACTTATAAGAATATTTTATGAATACTCAATATGAATTTGTTGATTCATTAAATTTAGTTTAATTTAACTGCTTAATTAATTTCATCATGTTACAAGATCTCCGTTTTGAAAGTGTTAGAAATAATTGGATTAACGACTCTTAGGATTAATTGAATCTAAATATCTTATTCAGCATTAATTCTAATTAATTTAAGGGTAATTTTGATTATACTATTTATTTAACAATTACTGTATTTGCAGATTAATATAAAACCCTAAAACAAAACAAATTTAGATCAAATTGTTAAATAAAGCTTCACTCTGAAATATACAGTTTCTCTATGTATAACTATTGAACATGGTCGTCTATACAGTGATGTAGTGGGGTTAATAGAATGAAAGTGTGTTGCTGTGTGTGTGTACAATTATAATTCAGTAGATGTAGAACATTCTGGGGATTAGGGCACGTGTTCCCGTGGGTTTGCGAGCAGGCACAGGTATTAATTATCGGAAGGGCTGAACGTAAAATTACCTGGAGACCGTCCATTGAAAACCCAATCTAATTACACCCAGAACTACCCCGATGAAAGTCGTCACTCCCCCGTACACAAAACCGATTTGTACTAGATAAGGATATCTGGTTCTAATTGAAATTTCTAATTTCAAGTCCTTCTTCACGCTATTATAATAGGAATTGTTTGGTAATTCAAACTGTGTGTATCAAGTTGTGCAGTCGCCGCCCCCCTACTAAGTAAATAGTGTGTGTGTTTCGAGTGTCAACTTACAAAGAGACGTCTCATCTTTTGATCTCGGGGCAGTAAAAACCGAATCGGGGAACACGGGATTCCACTCGAGCTCTATCGCGTGGTGCATGTTCTTTGGGACATCGATGCCTTCCGTTTTAAAGAAGGAACATTACCGGATAACCCTTATCGATACTTTCTTTCCGTTCTTCCCCGGCATTATCATAATCCCTGTAACAAGGCGGGCCCACCCTCAAAATAAACGACACTTCCACTGTTCTTTTTTTCTAGGAGAGATTACGCCTGGATGTTTCCCCTCATTACCAGCGGACACTTACTAAATCCGCTTGCAGGTTTTACACTTATCTAAGGCAGGAGAGGGGCTATACATTGAATATATCTTTCCCGTCTCCTCCACGACATACATTACTGGCAATAAGAATTGCAAATCCGTCGTCGTCCCTTGCCCGAATGAATATTCCGAATATTCAAACTGCTGCTAAGTCTAATTTCATTCCGCTTCCTACATAAAATCAGCATTACTTCTATTGCGACTAAAATTATGACTAATAACAATTAACAAATTTATCTTTTGAAATAAATTTAAACATTTAACAAGGATGTCAAATATTTTTATAGCATTGATTACCCACTGATAAAAAGTATTGTCGTGGATAATCTACCTCTGAAGACTGTTTATTACATCACGACATGTATCAATATTGTCACATCAATGGTGACATTCTCGCCAAATGCGGGACGTAAAATAGGGCACTCGTCAACTTCCCCACTAGGGAAATCATGAAAAAAGAGAAATTCGTATGAATTGAACTTTCTACAAAATTTTCACGCCCCTTTATAGGACATTCAAGTCTAATATTTATTGTTACAGTTATAGTTGTTTTCCTCGAGCAACTTTCGCAATCGTTTTTATTAAATTTCAGGGAAAATAAAAGAAATATGAGTGAGTGGAGTAGACGAGTCGAAATATCTCGGACCAATATTCTGCTAATAAATAAAATATCAATGGTGAAACTCGTTTTGTTATATTGGACTTATTGTATCTAAAATAATTACATACATTGTAAAAAAACACATAATTTGTTTTCCACAATTAAAATAATCTTAAATAACATATTTATTATATAAATTGTTTTATCTAAATCATTATATATTAGGTATTGTATCGATAATGGTCATTTAATGTCCGAAATGTACATCTGGATACAAATAAAATAATTAACTAAGGTTACTAATTGTTTTAATCAAGTTATCGTCATCTTCACGTAACTCCATTAATCCAAATGAAAATTATTGTTATTATGGCACAATTTTTCCATAATTTTATAAATTTTCAAAAAATATTTAAATATTATAGCCAGAAGACTAAATTCTAAAAATTAATAGATAATGGTTTAAATTTTATATTAAAGCAAAAACTACAAAAAGAGTGTCCAAATTTTGGAATATGAAATATTTATCGAACTAAAAAAATCATTTTTTTTATTTGACTGTATTTATTAATATACCATATATATAGATACATAATTAAAGTAATAATAGTTTTAAAATAGTGAATGATAAAATCACCTACATTTCAGATAGCTTAAAAATAATTAACCCTAAGATTCTTTACTTTAATACAAGACAATTATACTCGAACAACAGAATTATTATTATTATTATTTACAAGAAACCCCGAAGTCATCAACTTTCGAACTAATCAAATCGCGTCCTCGGCCTGCAAATAGGAGAGACAATGGAGACAAGGCCGCCTTTAATAATAATTATTATTAATCCCGAAATAATTTCAACACGCGGAGGAACGAACGACTCAAAAGACTTTTCCGGGACAGGGAATCAAATATTGCGCTTTTATCTTATCTGTCTGTAATTAAAAGGAGAGACAACGGGCCTAAGGATGGAGAGGAGGAGTATTCTTTGTCCTTTTATTATTTTAATCCTAATTGTCCCGGGAAGTTTAATTGCGGCATAATCAAACGGGCGGGACGGCGGATAGAAAAAATACGTTAAATAATATCGTCGGCATAATAACAACGTCCTCCGGCCGTATATTTTCGTTTTAATTGAGGGCGATATAATCCCAAATTAAATTTTACATAAAGTCAAATTTTAAAAGAAGCTATATATATATATATATATATATATATATATAAACATGAATATTTGTATACTTTTTGAGTGAGCAGATATTGCTTTAATTAAACAGATTAAATTTGTGATTACTGTCAAGATATATTTTAACAAGCTTAATTCAATTTGAACATTTTATACACTGAAATTGTTAACAATTCTACAGAATACAATCCATAATTATTTGTGTAGCCACCTTCTTCCATTCTTTTCTTTACTTGTTTACCAAATTAATTCTTATAGAAGAGTGTAAAATGCATTTGTTCAATAATCGGCTTAATAATAATTAATAGAAATATAGAGAGATTATATGATTTCTAATAATTTAGTTATTGATAATCACGAAATATAATTTTATTGAGAGAAATGTGACAGTAAAATAACAAAAAGATGTTTAGAAAAGAGTATACAAATTAAAATGGAAAATGATGCATTAGTATAATAAATAAATAAAATACAGTTAATACATGCCAATAAACTCAAACATAATTTAGAAATAATGATGTTAGAATAGATTAATAAATATAAAAATAGCAATTTTTTATCACTAAAACGCTATAAATAAAATATCCAATACGTATCGATAATGTGCGAGAGAAGCGACGCTGGTGATTAATTAAAATCACTCCATTTGATTTAGAAAACAATTTTGCGCCCGAATTATTGTTCCCGCGTGTTGCCAGATAAAAAGGCAATATTTGTTCTGCGATCAAAACGGATAAAACACTACTCGTTTCCCAATGATAACTGCAGATGTACAGCAGGGATAGCAGGGGGAATGCACGCTGCACCGATCCCATCCAAATCCATTTATTGAAACCGATTGCACAAATGGCCGATTGCTTAAAAACAATGCGCCGAGTGATTGATAACGGATGATAAAAAATCCAATAACGGTGCCACCGACATTCATGCATAATTTAAGGGTTCGATTTTTGAGGATTTGAGGATTGTTTTGAAAAAAATATGCGCTTTCACGCGCCATCCTTAAAAATGTGATTTCCAAATGATTTATTATATATTACGTTTTTATTTAAGAGAATAATTTAAATATTTTATGTAGATATTGCATTTATCCAAACATATTAAACATATATTTTAAATTGCGAATTAGTTTATCTCTGTTTTCAGCTATTGATAATCGATAATAGGTACCTTAAACTTATAGGTATATACGAGGGATAGAAGGAAAGTAGTACATAGGTATACCGTGCGGAGGGCTGGCGAATGTAGCCACCGGCTACACCAACGGGAGCATCAGCTCCTTGTAGGGCTGCCCATGCTGGGAAGGACTTAGGTTATAGATCTGAATAAGCAGCACGCAGTACATGGCAGAAAGGGCTGTTAACTGCAGTGAATGTGACCTCGAAAAAAAAATAGAAAACGTCTTTTATTATGGACAACACCAAATGTAAAAAGTTTACGGAGCAAGAGGGAGATCCTGGGCGGACAACGATTTTCTGAAATGTCTCGAGAGAACGGTTAAATAATTGAGACCTCACTGTCCCTAACTAACAGTTATGTAGGTTGACAGTATGTCTAGGCTATTGAAGGCTTCCCAATGCAGAGACAAGGACCAAGCCTTGTCCTGTCTGGGCATCCAGAATAGAGAGGTGCAAACAGCCAAGTAGAGTGTGTTCCACCAAGATCCACCTAATCGTTTTTAGGATGTCGCTAGAAGAAATGAGCTACTGAGGGGTAAGCACCCCCAAGGCAAATCTTAGCTATGGTATGGCCTGGGGAAATGACCCTTTACTTGAAGTAGACAGAAGAAAAGGAGATCACCCCGAAAGCTGTTGAGGATCCTCCCATAGAGACCACAGCAATCACAAAGAATGGCTCCCAATAAGCAAAACCCCACCACCAAAACCAGACCAATATAGACCGGGAAATACTTAAGGACAGTCTCTTTTTGCTTATTAGCAAAAAATACAGCCATGACATTGTACAAACCTTCACAGGTAAATTTAATATTATACAAATAAACCCCTGGCACTGTAAGATAACTGTGGCGCATCTACATAACCACGAGGATAATATAGCCTTCATACAGAAACCCTGGCTAACAAGTGAAAGTTGACAGTACGGGCCCTCTAAAATGAAAGGTAAATTATTTCACCTCCACAAAGCCAAGAATGTATTTACATACCTAAGAATGTGCAGTGCGTGTTCCTACCACAATTGAACACACCAGACCTTGAAGTGGTCAGTGTGGAGGTTGATGACGACAGAATTCTGATCATGGCATCTGCCTACGTTGTATTTGACAGCGAGATCCCTCCTCCCACAGAGGAGATAGCGGCATTCATCAAACACTGTAAAAACGATAGGTTAAACTTCATAATAGGATGCGATGCTAATGCCCAACACATAGCCACATAGCGTGGGGCAGCAGAGGTACTTACAACAGATGAGAATTTCTTATTTAGTATTTCTTAACTACGGCCTCAGAGATAGGGAATCAGGAACCCACTTTGTGACCCCGACTAGACAAGATATTATAGACACCACCCTCAAAAATGCGAACACAGTAAAGCAGAAAGAGAACTGACGCATTCACCAGGACGTTCTTTCTCGGATCTCAGATGGATTTGTTTCAGTATAGGAGTTACGATCATGAAACCAATCCTGGCTCTAAATCCAAAAAGAAACACCTAAAGAAGATATCTTCAGGAAGGACCTTGTACATAGGGAGACGGTCGAAAGGCTGTCTCTAAAATTACAGACCAGCCTTAAAGACTCTTTTCATGAGGCCTGACCCGCCCGTAAGGTTGGCACATCTGCCAAACCTCCCAGGCGATGCCCCGAGCTGGATCGAAAAAGGTCAAATTCTCGAAAAGCCTTTAACAAAGCCAAGAACTCCCGACATTAGGAGGACTGGGCCACAGATATGAAAATGCAGAGAAACTTTAAAATGACCCTCAAAATGAATCAAAAAGCCGTATGTAAGGGCATACATTCGGAAACAGTTCGCTCTAAGAAAATATGAAAAAAGTAAGACGGTATTTACGTTGCTGACCTTCTGCTTCTGGACTCACACTTTTCTGATTCCAAAAGCGGATCTGACGCGAACCATCAAAATGACCCAGAATACTTCCCCACAACAGAGGACTGGAACATGGGTATGAACATCGTCACCGAAAGCAAAATAGAATGGGCAATAAAATCATTTTTTCCTTTTAAATGGCCAGGATCTGTTAGTGTGTATTCTGTCCTACTAGTGGGGCTTGTTACAAGTACTGCCGATACTGTGCGGACTGTTTCGGGCATATATTGCAATGCATTATGTACCGGGAACATAGAGGGAAGCCAAATTGATTTTAATTCTCAAATCAGGAAAAACTTATTATACCTCAGTTTTAGATTTAAACCAATCATCCTCATGTCTTTTCTTCTATGGACCTTAGAGAGGCTGCGCAGCAATCATATCAGGGAGCAGTGTTGCTTGAAATCGACTGATTCAGCCCTTAATCATGTGATATGCAGGATTGAAGGATCGCTGGCTAATATTCAGCCCTAGATGTCATTATAGACATCGAAGGTGCCTTCGATAAAGTATCCTACGCTAACATAGAATAGGGTCTGAACAAGTATGCTGTAACCACAACCATCATTAGATGGATTGGAGCCATGTTGAGAAATAGAACTGTGGGTGCCTCGATAGGGAAAGTAAGCCTGACAGTAGCTGACACAAAAAGATATCCACAGGGTTGAGTACTACCTCCGCTTCTGTATAATGTCCTTGCGAACGGCTGACTGCAGCAACTAAACAATACCATGTTGTTGGTTGCGCAGCTGACATGGTAATCCTATTCATTGGAAAACACGAGAGTATACTGTCTAGCCTAACGAAGAGCGCTCTTAAAATCATAGAGTAAGGGTGCGAAAAAAGTCGCTCTCGGTTAACCTCAAGAAGACAGAATTAGTACGTTCTAAGGAAGAAGGAAGATCAACATAGGTAAACTTTTTAACAACCTAGGGTTTCAAACCAAATGTGGCCCGGTGGCAATGCACACTGCAATTATCAGACCAGCTCTGACATATGTAGCATTAACCTGGTGGCCGCGAATAAATCAATCGGTAACCAGGAATAAAATAAATCACCTACAACGATTAGCTTGCCTGGTTATAACGGGCACAATGCGCACTACACCCATGGCTGCAATCGAAACTCTTCTGCACCTGACGCCCCTTCACACACATATAAGGGAGGTGGCAGTAGGTAGTGACGTAAGTCTAAAGGCAAATGGCACGTGGAGCCCGACAGAAAACAGTGAGAGATACGGGAGAATACAGAGAGACGCGGGATTAATCATGCTTGTACTTAATGAATCTCTCAACAGTATCCCAGCGAGACACCTGTTTAAGCGGCAATAGGAATTATAAAATCAGATTGACGATAAATCCGAATTCACTAAGAATCTTGAAGGCGGGAGGACACAGGTATTTACTACCAAGATTTTGACATTAGACTCAGCATCTACCTAGGTAGAATTGTGACAATTAACCAAACGGAACTTTTCGGGATATTCGGAAGTCTTGAACAAATCTATTTTGTTCCTAACTGACAGCAAACCAAGTTTAGTTGCCCTATCGAGACCAAGGGTGGCCTTATAATAATGGAGTATAAGTAAGCTCTAGAAAAACTCGCCGCAACCAACATAGTTACAATATCCTGGATTAAGGGACATTCAAATAATGAAGGGAACAATTGGGCCGAATGACAAGTATGCGATCGCCAAAAAATTAGTCCACTCACCAACACCGAAGTTGAGCATCAAATACATTGAACTACCAAGAAACAGTTTGCAGCTGCTAATTGGTACTCTTACTAGGCACTGCAAACTAAACAAGTACCTCCACAATATAGTGCTGGTAAAAGATCCCCTAAATAGAAAATGCGAGTAAGAAGACGAGTCTCTTAGATACATCCTGTGTGAAAGCGATTCACTCAAACATCTCAGGTAAACTATATTCAGAGAAGAGTGTTCAGATTAGTCAATGCTGGGCAAAACTCCACACGGTTAACTACTTCACTTAACAAGAAGTTTTGGTTGGTTTGAGGAGTACAGCTCAGGAGGTGGTACAAAGGACCAACGAATGGTCTGAATGCTGCGACCATCTGGTCGCCCTCTATAAACCATCATCATCATGTAGAGAAGTAGTTTAAGGTACGTTTCTATGAATATGTACTATTTTTTTTATATTCCCAAAATTTATATTAACAAAATTAATCGGCATATATAAATTATTTTATAAATTAGAATTTCTAATAAAATATTATAAATCTATATATATTACTATTATATTATTATATTATATAAAACGAATAACTGGGCTTAAAATTAATATGTTAATGTGTATTATATAAATTGTTTTTGTTATAATTAAAATATGGATTAAATATATACCACAAAATTCAGATTCTACTTTTAATAACATATTTTTTAATAAGTATTTCATCATTTTTAAATAACAATAAATATATTCTTTTTCTAACATTATCAGTTTTTATTGCTTAGGAAAGATATCCCTAGCGAAAATATAAAGACGTCTGTGTAAATACCCGACACATCCCCGGGGGATGTTAAATCGATGACCGGATGACCAAAACCCGAGAAAAAGGACGTTAAACGCGTCACTTAATCCTGCCGTCAGTCGCGGTGTCAGCGGAAACGTCACGCTCACCTCCGATAAAGGGTTGAGGGCCGGAATTGAAATCGTGAAAAATCGTCTAACCGAAATTCAAAACCCTTTCCTTTGCGACGCCCCCTACCCCCTGCCCGCTTGCGCCCCTTCGGAGAAGATCGTTAAGTAGGAAACACACGAAAATAATTAAAGCGTCAGGGAACTTCTACTCCTCGCGAAACTTCCTTGTTTGCTCGCCTCGAATGTTGATAAGTTTCGGCCTAATCGACTGCGCGCTCAAATTTCCATCCGTTTTCGCAATTGTAAAACATCAATATTACGTCTCGATTCGTAATTTCGTACATTTATTTAAACCTAAAACATCGGCTTTTGAATAAATTTCTTAATTAGCATATAATATATTATTTTCAAATCAATTTGGTTTGATTTTAGTATGGATAAACTCCAGGTTGTAATATTGTTAAACTTTGACATACTTTCTCATGATATTTTGTACGACAAACTAGATCTTTATGGAAGTTTCAAGGAAATTCTTTTAAAATAACAAAAAGTTATCTAAGCAACAGAACTTAATATGTAGTTATAAATGAAGTAATCAGTAATCCCTTAGCAATCGTCATTTACCGCAATGAAGTAGACTAAGCCCATTTATTTTAATATGAACAATATCAACTGTGATGGTTTTTACTTTTTATGCAGATGATATCGTGGTTCATATTTTAGGATGTATTTGGAAAAACAATAATTGAACTGTGATATTTTGTATTTCTTTGCTTTTGCAAAAAATTAACTAATAATATTTATGCTATGACGTTATGAAAAGTACAAATGTATCAGCAATGTGCCTTTCAAAAAAAAAGATGAAAATACTTTTAAGGTTTTTATCACAAATGAATCTTAGTTCTTCTGCTATTAGTTTTCCCACATTGTAAATGAAGATCTATACACTGTTTTAGTGAGCCAGATAAACGGTAACTTTGCTAATTTACTGCAAGAGAAAAAAAACTGAACGAAAGGAATTTCTCTAAAGTTAAAAATAAGCATTAAAAGTTGTAATTACTGACTTTAACTTTCGGATTATAATTTTTAACACTTTACAATAGTTTTTTAGTTTTTAAACCATCGATTCGGGTATATCTGGTAGCAGAAGACCCAGAGAAAACTAGGGGGCATTGAGATGGCAAAGAGGGGCAATAGCTATTTTAAATTACATATGGTAGATACAAATTAGATGGGAAGCTTTAGAAAAAACATATTCTCCAAGTGGGCGGTGAGCAAAATATGGTTGAGAAACTATGTTTTAAACTATAAATACGTATTTTTTAAATTGGTTTTTAGTTTCCTTATCTAATTATTTCATATTAATTAATATATTGTGTATTGGATTTTATACTTAAGAAGATATAAGCACAGAAGTTGCTTATAATAATGTTAAAATTGTACAAACAATAATATGAAATCATCAGAAGAATTTCATGGTTGATTCCAGATAGATAATATTGCATATATCTTCACTGAGGAAAGAAAATATTTCACTAAAAACAAACAGATAACTTAAGTAATAAACCTCCATAAAATAAGGTAGGTTTCTATTTTGCTTCACACGAGGGGTTAATAAAAGAAAACCTGTTAAAGTTATCGCTAGTCGTTTCTTAAACCTTATGTTAGATGCTTAAAGACATAACTTTAAATTCTTGAATGAGGAACTTTATCAGATGAAACACAGATGTATGTGATATTAATAAAGTATTATTTATCTTCTGATAAAGTTTTTTCTTAAATCTTAGTGATGGCTTAATGAATTTTGACCCTGCTTGGGATGAAGAAGGCATGTATTGAATTGAAGTGAAGCTGGATCGTCTACTCATTTAAAATTGAATAAAGAATAGTATTAAATCACTAGAAGAATTTCATTGCCACTCTAAATAAATAATATTGACTGTATCTTCTTTGATGGACGAAAATATTGTGATAAAAACAGTTAACTGAACTCAGAAGTATTTAAGCCTTGTACAAGAAGCACATCACCCTAATTATAATAAGGTAGGGGTAAGATGCTTTTCTATATGGCTTAGCAGGAGAGATTAATCAGAGAAAACCTGACGAAGTCAAGACTAATCATTTTCTTAAAACTTTGGTGGTGTTGTGGCGAAGTTTATCATCTATTGGTTTATTCTCGTTATACTAATAAATTTTGGGACACTTTATTTCAAATTGTAATTGAAAACCGTGGTAAAATAAGATCAGTACAAAAGAACATAAAATAATAATATAAAAATATATGTCATATTTGACAACCATAAACCCATCTCCAAAAAGATGGAAAATAGGCCTAAATTAAGGTAAAAATAATGGCAAATAAAATAAAGATTGACTCTCAGTATCTACTAGAAACAAGGGTTAGAGTGGAAGATCATCCCAGCTGCATGAATTCCGCTCAGCTTCATCCATTCAAAATTTTTGTATGTTTTATATAATATTTTTGTATTTTCTTATGTATTCTGTTGGAAAGGAAGCTAAAATATCCTAAGCATAAACATAAACATTACATTAAATTTTTATTTTATACACTTTTTAGAACATTAAGTTGAGTGATATTTTTATAGTATCTCTCAAGAGTTAAAGTTAAAGCTATAAAAACAAGTATACTTTCTAGTGACTTTGGCAATATTAGAAATTATTTATTTAAGCTTCTCTCAAAGGTTAATGATTGCAAATAGAATATGTCTCACACAACAGCATTAACTTAAATATTATCCCTACTTGTGATATACAGTTTTTTATCCCCATTGGTTAATAATAAAACTTCTAATGTAAAATGCTTCCCTAAAAACTACACTCGATTTAATATGAAACGCACCACCCAGAAAGAATAATACGATTGATGCGAAACTTGGTCAAAATAATTGTTTATTCGTTGGCATAAAACGATTAAACTATCAAAATAAAGCTGAGCCATTGAGGTCTTTCCGTCATGGTTATCTTCAAAAGTTTTATATGGGCATTGAAGAATATTTGCTTAGAATTTAACAGCAGATTTATTATGAAGTTGTGACAGTAACAGTTACCAAGTTTCGCATCAATCATATTATTCTCTCTGGGTTATGCATTTCATATGGAAGTGAGTTTATATAAATTAAAGCTCATAAAATCACAGTAGAAGGACGTAGCAGATATTGTTTAGCCAACAATTCAACGTTTATTGTGTTAAGTGAAATGATGGCAAGGGGCATTCTAGTTCAAGAGAGCTAAGAGGAAGGAAACTAGAAAATGCAACTAATCTCTTCGAACTGATAGCCTAGTCACATAAAGTATTTTGGGCACTAAGTTCGAAACTACTTTGACGAAATATTTCTAGGAGAATAATTGACTGATCTACTACGTCACCAGATCTGAACTTGCACTTTGATTACTTAGATTTTATTATTGGATAATGTAAATCCAAGGTCTTCGAAAATATCATGAATTACCTATAATTGTTTTCACTTTATTAATATTATTTGGTGTGTTTAATTAAATTAACCATATTAACCATGAAATCCATTATAAAGTGCGCGCCTAAAGTATGAAACAAGTTCAGTAAATGCGAAACAAAAACGTCATAAAATAATTTTATGACGTCATTAGTCATAAACAAATGACATATTATAATAGATTTTTGCTCAAAAATGTGAGTTTTTATAAAGCAAAATCGACTTGTTCTAGGATTTTATCCAAAAAAATTTTGTTTCGTATTTACTGAATTTGTTTCATACTTTAGCACGCACTGTATATTACATTTAGGCAAAGGTAATTCCTTTACTACTATATTGGTATTGTAGCCTGTATGTTTACTAAGTAAGCCCTCATCCTATTCTGAACTATAATATAATAAAGTGGTTGAAAATTGATTGGAAATTTGAGTAAAC
Source organism: Ontholestes murinus (assembly GCA_963969525.1). Lineage (NCBI taxonomy): Eukaryota > Metazoa > Arthropoda > Insecta > Coleoptera > Staphylinidae > Ontholestes > Ontholestes murinus. The sequence goes on along the minus strand of OZ018395.1, from coordinate 31,727,742 downwards.
AGTGATTGGAACTACAGTAATTATTTTGAATTTACAAGTGAATTTACAAGTAATAATTAAAGCTAAGACAAATAAATTTTAACATATATACTCAAAGGTCTATAGCAATTGGCGAAAAAGACTATTGGAAACAAATATCAGAGATTATTCTGCATATTAGCTAAAAGGTCGCATGTAAAGTATTTTAATGCTAATAAACCAATGCAATTTGCCCATTACCACTTTAGAAAGTTTTTTCTTCAAAATGACAGATTAATGTCATTTCATCTCATCTCCCAAAATACTAAAATAGCAGATTTAAATAAAATTCAAATGAAGGATTCAGAGGCTGCAAACATCCCTTAATTAGCATTGGGTGGATATGGGTTTGGATGAAAGAACAGGAACCAAAGAATTTCGCCCGACATTCTTACTGTTTAAATTTCTGTAGTTGTAGTTTATAGCTAAAAACAGTACCATAGGTTAGTAATTACTTAAGAATTTTACTTCTCATCCCCATAAAGAGAGAGATCGAATGATGATGATAAAACTTTATTTATCTTTGTTAATGATAAGTTTGTGGTCTAAACTTATAGTCACAAATTTACAAATGTACCATTAAGTAAACGCCGACAACATTTAAGAAAAAAATTTTTACTTTAAAATTTTAGGTGCCTATTTGCCGTTATTGCATATATATCGGTGAGTTTTATGAGCACGTGAAAATATTTATATTAAATAAAACAATAGTTTGGCACTTTTTTCACTTGGTTTATTTTATAGCTAAATGTACATTTCGGTCACAAAGTGACCATTATCAATAGCAAACTAAATAAATAACAGAAAATCAATCTAATATATACCTGCTAGGATTAGGAAAATGAGGAGGAGGTTAACAATTTTGTTAGTAATTGTGTTTTTTCGGGATTAGTGTTTCTAGTAATGGATTATTTAAAGCGGTTAAGTCGAAATTCAATAATTTGTTTTGATGCTTTTTCATATGGATTGCTTCTAACATGTTTAAATTGTAATTATTGGACATTTTTAATAATTTTACACTGTCTACCGAAAATTTATGACCTGTTCTTATTGAATGATGGGCAACTGCTGACTTTTCTTCATTTAAATTTTTTATATGATACATATGTTCTTTAAATCTGGTCATTACGTTTCTCCGGGTTTGGCCTACCTACAGTTTGTCGCAATGGGAACATTGTATTGAGTAAATACCGGATTGTTCTAATTTATTTGTTTTCGAAAATGTGTTTCATAAAAGTATTTTTAATTTTGAAGTTGTGTAGTGAGCTGGTTGTAAATTAAATTTTTTAAATAGTTTGTGTTCTCCGACAATGAAATAAACCTTCTAAGAAAAGGCCTAAACCATACTGTTCATCCAAAAGAAGACTACACCGAAAATATCATTAACGATATTGAAATCGCCGCCTCAAGACTAGAACCCGAAGAAGCCGTACAATTCCGCCTTGCAGCCAAACACACTATCAAGAATGTAGGACACGTAAAGAACACGGTGATAAATAAAGAGAAGAAGAAAGAAGATAACACCACAATCAAGACCCTACAAGAGAAAGACTGCCACTACTTAAAATCGGACAAAGGTAACGCCATTGTAATTGTTAAGAAAAGTGACTACATTAATGACGTAAACCAATTATTAGAGACAGGCCCCTATACAAAATTAAACGTCAGAAAAATCAATAATTGCCTCAAAAACTCAACATCATTACTAGACAAAAACCTCATTTATAAATTAAAAATCAAAAACCCCAAACTACCCAGATTATACTGTCTACCGAAAATTCATAAACCCGGAAGTACATATAGACCAATAGTATCCAACATTAATTCACCGACCTATAATATAGCCAAATGGCTTGTGAACCTTTAACTACATACATTTCCACTCCAATTCTCCCATGAAACATAAACTTGCAGCATTTAATAGTATGATTTATCGAGCCTTCTCCCTACCTTTGACTGACACCAACAGAAACAACGAAATTAAATTAATATATCAAATAGCAGAATCACTGAATTACCCGAAATTTACAATCAAAAAATTAATTAATAAACAATTATTTAGATACACTCTCCATTCAGCCTCCCGCTTAGAACCCATTGAAAAATTAAATAATAAAAATTTCGTCAAACTTCAATATGTCCCTGAATTAAACCAAAACCTTAACAAACTATTTAAAAAATTTAATTTACAACCAGCTCACTACACAACTTCAAAATTAAAAATACTTTTAGGAAACACATTTTCGAAAACAAATAAATTAGAACAATCCGGTATTTACTCAATACAATGTTCCCATTGCGACAAACTGTACGTAGGCCAAACCCGGAGAAACGTAATGACCAGATTTAAAGAACGTATGTATCATATAAAAAATTTAAATGAAGAAAAGTCAGCAGTTGCCCATCATTCGGTAAGAACAGGTCATAAATTTTCGGTAGACAGTGTAAAATTATTAAAAATGTCCAATAATTACAATTTAAACATGTTAGAAGCAATCCATATGAAAAAGCATCAAAACAAATTATTGAATTTCGACTTAACCGCTTTAAATAATCCATTACTAGAAACACTAATCCCGAAAAAACCCAATTACTAACAAAATTGTTAACCTCCTCCTCATTTTCCTAATCCGAGCAGGTATATATTAGATTAATTTTCTGTTATTTATTTAGTTTGCTATTGATAATGGTCACTTTGTGACCGAAATGTACATTTAGCTATAAAATAAACCAAGTGAAAAAAGTGCCAAACTATTGTTTTATTTAATTGCATATATACAGGGTCCTGCAACAGTGCGTCAAGCTTTCCTAGCGCCTTTCTCGTAAGAGATAGAAAAAAATGTTTCATATAAAAATTTATTGAATTAAAAATATCTATGCCGTAAAATTATTTTCAAATATACAGGGTGTCCCAATTTTGCGTTATAACAAAAGCAAACATTTTTTTAAATGGAACACCCTGTATATTTTTTCATTTTATAATTTGGATAGTATTTTTTAACTTAAACCTTTTTTTGGTTTTTAATTTCGATATGGCATTTCCGAGTTATTGACGTTTTTCTGAAAAAAATGTAAAAAGCGGAGGTTCACAAAAAAAATTATTCTGATGTTGTATTTAAAATTTAAGAAATTTTCTTTTTCCTATGGTTGGTCATAAGTACTGTTTATGTACCAGTGTTAAAAATTTTCACTTTTGAGGAACCCTGCCTTTGTATCAGACACGCCATTTTCTAAAATTTCAAATTATCGTAACTCTTTTTTTTTAAATGGAATCATATATTTTTTTAAATTTTATATTATTCTACATCTAATTTTCTACAAAAAATGTTAAGCATACCCTATACCTAAAAGTGATCATTTTCAAGATATAAAAGAATTTATATTTCAAACGGTCCTTGAATGCGAATTTGTTTTTGAATAGATAGCCATGACTGAAAAAAATGCATCTGTCAATTAAACAATTAGTTTGACATGTAAATGGGAGGTGTGAATTACAAAAAAACAAAAGAAGAAAGCCTATCATCAACGAGGAACCAAAAAGACATTGGTGAAGGAACTGGCATAAGCGAGAGGTCAGTACAAAGCATTCTGAAGAAAAATCGATATCAAGCATATGATATTCAGTGCTATTAGTGATTCCTTATAAACAATTTCAGGTTTTGTTAGATCCTTAGATCTAGCAGGTTATTTGGTGGGTCCATTCCTACCAATCCACTGGTTGGGAAAAATGAAATGCCCTCACGTCTTGTGAAAATTGGGCAGGTGCTCCGTCTTGTTAAAACCACACCCTGTTTCTTGTTAGTTAGGGTACATTAGCTAACGTTCCGGGTAATTCAATTTGCAAGAAGTACAAATACATAGACCTACTGAGATGGCCCTCGAAGAAATGTTGACCTACAACATGGTTTCCAAAAATTCCGCCCCAGACATTCAATGCTGATGATCAACTTATCTCATAACATGCGGATTATCAGTTAAATAATAGTGAAAATTGTACCTATTGACAGATCCGTTGTTATGGGATGACGCCTCATCCGTGAATAAAATATATTGGAAAAACGAAAGATCCTCCTGTATTTTCTGTCTTCCCCAGAAACAAAATTCGGAACGAAATTGAAAATCAGTATTACTCAGTTCTTTATTTTTCCCAACCAGTGGATTGGTAGGAATGGACCCACCAAATGACCTGCTAGATCTAAGGATCTAACAAAACCTAAAATTGTTTATAAGGAATCACTAATAGCACTGAATATCATATGCTTGATATCGATTTTTCTTCAGAATGCTTTGTACTGACCTCTCGCTTATGTCAGTTCCTTCACCAATGTCTTTTTGGTTCCTCGTTGATGATAGGCTTTCTTCTTTTGTTTTTTGTAATTCACACCTCCCATTTACATGTCAAACTAATTGTTTAATTGACAGATGCATTTTTTCAGTCATGGCTATCTATTCAAAAACAAATTCGTATTCAAGGACCGTTTGAAATATAAATTTTTTTATATCTTGAAAAATATCACTTTTAGGTATAGGGTATGCTTAATATTTTTTGTAGGAAATTAGATGCAGAATAATATGAAATTAAAAAAAATATATGATTCCATTTAAAAAAAAAGAGTTACGACAATTTGAAATTTTAGAAAATGGCGTGTCTGATACAAAGGCAGGGTTCCTCAAAAGTGAAAATTATTAACACTGGTACATAAACAGTACTTATGACCAACCATAGGAAAAAGAAAATTTCTTAAATTTTAAATACAACATCAGAATATTTTTTTTTGTGAACCTCCGCTTTTTACATTTTTTTCAGAAAAACGTCAATAACTCGGAAATGCCATATCGAAATAAAAAACCAAAAAAAGGTTTAAGTTATAAAATACTATCCAAATTATAAAATGAAAAAATATACAGGGTGTTCCATTTAAAAAAAATGTTTGCTTTTGTTATAACGCAAAATTGGGACGCCCTGTATATTTGAAAATAATTTTACGGCATAGAGATTTTTAAATCAATAAATTTTTATATGAAACATTTTTTTCTATCTCTCACGAGAAAGGCGCTAGGAAAGCTTGACGCACTGTTGCAGGACCCTGTATATATACAGTGTAGAAACTTTAACTGGAATAAAATTCGTAAATTCGATATAGGCGACTTTTGCAAAAAAAAAAACGAAACACGTATTGATTTGTCTTACACTCCTCTCTATGTATTTGCCCAGCCATCTCCGACCTTTTCTTTCAAATGGAAAGGTATGTCAAGTGACACCTCGTTTGAAAGATCTCTTCATATTAAATATTTTCAAAGCTCACGTGATTAAAAAAGAAAAGGAATTTTATAACTTGAATACTATTTAATGAAATAAATGTTCTTAACAGAGTGCAAATCGATGATACCATAGATCTTACTTTTGAGATATCTTTACAAAAAAGTCAAGGGGACTAAGATCCGGAGATCTCATTTTTGACGATTAACGTCACCATGTAAGGTAAAAGTATTTTCGTCGGAAAAAAGAATTGATGCTAATGAAATCTGGTTATTGTCGATCAGGTTCATGAATTGCTCGCAAAATTCGTTTCGGCGGTCCAGGTCATCATCCGTTAATTTTTGCAGTGCCTGCATCTTGTAAGGATGCAGCTTGGCTGATCTAATAATTTTCAGGACAGTAGTATCACTAATCTCGTTGTCACAGGCCAGTTGCCTGGTTGGAGTCACCGGATTTTCTTGATGAGTTAATAATACGTTTAGCCTGGTATCTGCTTTAACAGTGGGATTTTGCTGCCTGGGCACAATTCTGACATGGCCCAAATTGTTATATTGTGTCTCAATTTTGCGTATAATACCTTGGCTAATGGGTGGAATATCCGGATGTTTTCTTGAAATAACTGAGTAACCTCAAGATGACTTCGTCTTCTGTTACCATAACCGATCATCATTAGAGTCTTGATACGGAGATTTTCGGTTAAATACAGCATTTTAGAAACTACTTGATGATTGACAACTTGGTGAGCGTATGTGACTGCTTTGATGACTCTTATTATCACTAGTAAATCAACAACGTGTTTCAAAGCATCAAAACACTTGCCAAAAACCTACAACATTATGCCCAAATGAGTTTAACGTAAAATTGGTTTTCTTTTATCATGTGGGCTTTGAAAATATTCAAGAAATAAATAGTGTGCTGTATTCCTTGCGAAGAGATCTTTCAGCCGAGGTGTCACTTAAGTAAACATACCTTTCCATTTAAAAAAAGGTCGGAGGTAGCTGGATAATATCGGGCACAGATAAACTAATTAAAGAAATTAGGGCAAGAAAATACAATCCCTAACGTGTTTCGGGATTTTTTTAAATCGCCTATATCTAAGTTATGAATTTTATTCCAGTTAAAGTTTCCATATTGTATAAAACTATTTTATTGTTGTCAGTAACTATTCAAATATGTATACCAAAAGAACTTAACAAGCATAACTTAATTACATTATAGTTTTGATATAACTGTAAACTTTAAACGTTTTCTTTGATCGCTGATTATAATTTAATATTTTTAATAATTCCTAAGATAACCCAGCGTTTTGAATATTTTAAAATTGATTGATACCTGACAAATTGAAATGATTATATTCAAAATAGTTCTTAAATAATATGTTTTCCTTAAAAAATTAACCAGTATGTAAAAACTGATCACACTGTTTACTTGTTAATTTATGATGATGCCCCAACGACATGAATGTTATTACTTCAGTAATATTGTTAATAATAATGATATTAAATACTTACAAAATACTTTTCGGATATTGGATCATATTAAGGCAGATATCAGATACTCACCTGAAAGAAAAACAAAAGTCAAATTAAATTACATGAACAAATGTTTATTATATTTGTTAAGAGCAGTAAAGATTAGTTTAAAAATTTGGTACAATAATTAAATTCTAAATGTTTACAAGAGTACTAATTTAGTTTATTTTATAATTTATCAATTACTACGAGGTTTCTTACAATTTTAATTATTAACAAATAATAACCAAGGATTTCAAGCTTCAATACTATTATTATATTAGGGAGTAAAATACATTAGAGATTCGCAATTCGTATTTTTTTCAGCCACCCAACAAGTGTAAGATTTTGACAGCTGATATGGTAAGGTTTGCTTGTGGAAAACTTGATTGATTATAGTTTCTGGCTGAAGTTTGGAGTTGTCTCAAAGGTTAAAAGGAAGATCAGCATTTTCGGCATATTTTAGTTATTTTACTATAGGTAAAAGGTACACTTGTATGAAGAAGGTGTCTGCCAAAATTGGTAATTTGCGTTCTGTAATATTAGTTAAAGTTGATGAAGACACAAAATATGACGAATTCTACAGTTTATAATTCCGCAAGATTTTACGGAAAAGAATTTATGGTGTTGCGTAGAAGTGTGTGATTGGGATTTAAGAATTTTTCATCAGTTTGAACATTCAAACTTCCACCCAATAGTCCCTTAAGATTATCTTCTGTTTACAAAACTCAATGACTTTTTGGCGTTATATTCAAAACTCTTCATCACGGGATACGAGAAATATTTTTATTTTAAAAGCAAGAGATCATACAGAAAAAGTTAATGCTCTCTGTTTGGTGGGATATCAGAATGGTTAATTTTATCTTTTACTGGACAAAAAGGTCAATTTTAAAGCATCAGATGGACAGATTAAATGATTCACTTAAACAAAAACGGTCGAAATTTATCAATAGAAAAGGTGTAGTTTTAAAGCAAGATAATGCGAGAACTCAAACGTGTTTAGTAAGAAAACAAAAGCTTTTACAGCTTGTATAGGATATTTTCTAGATTAGATCCTTTTAATTATTATTAACTCTGGTCCCTAGAAAAATTTTTAGAAGGTAAAATGAAGTCAAAAATCGACTGGAAAAGTTTTTTTGCTAATAAAGAACAAAAATCGTTTGATTCATTATATGACCAGAAACATGGCAATTGGTATTAGATCAAAATGAACTATATAAAAATTAATTAATAATTAGGAGAAGTAAAACTCTTGTTATGTTCCATTTCTTTAAAGAAAATTTGAAAATTTGGTTCCATCAAGAGAGTATCAAAACAAGTATCGATTAAATTAATAATTAATTCAATAAACTTAAAACGACAGATTTTAAAACAAAAATACACATAACATTTATTTATCTTATAAAAGAGGTAAATAGATTTGTATATAAATTATGAATTTGAAGTAAAGCTTCAAAATTCAGTATAATATTTACCACTAATATTGCAATATTTGTTATTCGCATTTTGCTCTGAGAGTAGAAATTCAATTTCAATTATTTCTTTAGAAATGAAGGATAATTAGCGAAAATAATTACACGACGATATTAGTTTCCCCCAATATATCAATCCTAATAATGGCAGGTATTTGGGGACCATGTTTGGTTAGTTAATTAATTGGACAAACCGCAGAAATGGACCATCAATTATATGCTTCAAGTGCCTATTGCTTATTTATATGTAAATACGAGTCTAATTCCATTTCCACTTTAATAACCGCCGGAATCGGAATAAATCAGTCCCATAGGTTCCCATCCCCCACCATAAAAAGCACCCCCTGTATATTTTATGGCCCGGCTTTTTTTCATTCCCTCTCAATATCTCCTTTGATTTACTCGCGCGGATGGAAAAGTGGAAGAAAGGTTAATGTTTTATTGATCCCGGCGAATTCTTTTCGTTCCGACAAACGGATGGTCAGATAACGAAAGGGAGGAGAGGAAAAAACATATCGTGATTGAATTAAGCCGGTATTGTATTCCGATAGCGTCCTCCCCCCATATACAAGTATTATCGTTATCACCTTTTAACTTCTTTCTTGTTTTGTGTTTGAGGGTTTACTTTTCCGAAACTCGCTTATCTCATTCACTCCGGCGATGGACCACCAATTTTAATTAAAAGCCACAAATACACGTACGCGCTAATCCATAAGCTCCTTCTCTTTTTCTCTTAAATGTGATTGGCATTTAAAAAGAAAATATTGCATTAAAAATGTTATTTTAGTAACTTGTTCAATATAATATAATAATAAAATGAGAATTATACTCTACAAAATAATTTGCAATATTATTATAAATATTTACTAAAAAAATATGTAATAATTTTTAGTACTTTTAAAGTACTAAAATATTTAGAGGGGATACACATTTTTTAAATTTTTAAATTCTATATTTCAGAATAAAACACTAAAACTAAGTTATCTTGACAATCTGCAGAATTAATTATTGACAAAGCATGTTACCAAAAATAGTATTATTCAAAAACTGTAAATTTGTTGATATTGAAGGCTTCTACTTCTATTCTACATGTTGAATAGAAATGAATTTCGTGTTATACAAAGTTATTATTGTGTTTCATTTCTATCTGTAAATTTGATTCAGTGTCAAGAACGAATTAAACTAATTGCCTTTAAAACTTTCATACATATATGATTCTAACAGGCAATAGCTACAAATTCACATTAAAAGTTCTCAACGAAATGAAGACATCTTAATTTTTTTACGAGTCCTCATTAACCTCCTCCTTTCAGTCGCTACAAATAAACGCCTCCTGAAATAGGGGTAATTATAAAAATAAATAGCTCTTTTACGACTCCGGCCATCAACCCTTTATTGAAGTTTCAATTGCGTTACGGACACCCGTCCACAATCGCACCCATAAAAAAACATAAAGGGCGATAAAATATTTCTGGCCCACTTTTGAAATCCATTTTTTTTTTTTGGTGTTCCGAGGGAGAAAGAAAAACTTTTCGCCATGCATCACCGGAAATTGATAACTCGCGAAACAAACACATCAACAATTTAAAATGCCCGGAAATGGAACGTTGTTGCATTGTTCCGTGCCCCGTTCCGGATAAATTATGATTTAATAAAATTGAAAGCGGCGAGTCGGAGAAGTGGAGAATTCGAAAAATTCCCGCGGTGACAAATTAGCCGGCGTTTAATTAAAGTGTGATCGATAAAAAGCATAAATTTCGCGGGGGCGCGGATTTCGCCCCTTTCCACTCCTGTTTATCATTTACTTTTCGGGAATGGAAAATGGGACATGTACACGAGGATAAACCGGGCGTGGGGAGAGGGGTGATAAATTATGAACGCCCTACTCTATGTGTTAAGATAATTGATAAATGTGTTTTTATTAAAATGTCACGAATTTCACACAAGGAGAGAATTAATTAAGCATTAATTTAGAAACTAAGAATAACTGAAGATTATTTATGGAGTTGTTCTTTTCAAATTATGTGTCGTAATTAAAAATAATTATGTTCCATCATTTCTTCACATCTAATATTAATATGTTTTATAATTAATTATAATTTTTAATCATTATTAATTAGCAGTTAAACAATTATTTGGATGTGTTCAGTATCTCTTTATAGAAATAAACAAGAAGAAATTAAAAAGTGAAAAATTACACGATATATCAATAGAGTTAATACATCAAATAGAGAATTATAATTTTATGTTCATAAACTTTACGAAGTACTAAGAAAAGTGAATATTTGTTTCACAGAAAAACACATCAATTTATGATAATATTTTGTGAAATTTTTAATCATTCCATGTAAACTTTTCTTTTGCTTTTGATATAAAATTAGAAACAATTACAATTTTTATTCGTTTGATAGAAACTAAATAAGATAGAAAATATTTAGGGTAGATTGGCGCCCATTATCTACCCTCCATTCATTTAACATTAGTAAAGGAGATCCTTAAAAGAAAAATTGCCCAAAATAAACAAGGTAAAAGCACCCATCCATCTACTTACTACATTAATAACTAAGTAAAAGGTTTGTTAATATTAAATGAATTGGAAGGTGTAATGGTCAATAAAATTTAGTACAAATAACTATATAGTGTAGGGTACATATTTATTTATAGATAAGTTAAACTAAGTTTTTATAACCACACAGTATTTTAGAAAATAAAGAAGGATTTAAAAAATATTACATTATTGTAATGCCAACTTACCGGTTTTGATCAATTTTGGACTCATTAGCGTAGCGCAGTTAAAGACAGGGAAAAAATATGTTTAAAAATTTATTATTGCAAAATAATTAACATAATCATAAAGGCAAAGAAATAAAATGTTTAATTTTGGGGATTTGGTTTTAGTTTCCAATTACTGAGTACTATTACTTTTGTAATAAATAAATATCAAAATACTACAAAGTAGGCAGCAATTGAATTATTAATTTTTTATTTTTAAGTATAACTCATATAAAACGTTCTTAACATATTTAAAGTAAATTTTTGGCCATATTGTATTTTTCAATATTAAATTACCCAAACCTACACTACCAAGAAACGAATCTTTAAACGAAGAAGTATTTCAAATTAAATTTTAATCCTTAAATGCTCACTTTATAGGTTGTATAAAATTTGTTTCAGAATAATTAAATTGCCAAATATACACATAAATAAAAACAAATAAAATGAATAATTTAATTTCGTTATTTACCCTAATTTACCTACTAAATTGCACATCTCTATATGAAATAAAGATGTTTCCTTGTTTTCTGAGTGTATTTTTTATGAGGAATAATAAAAATCAATTTTACCACCCTGGGTAATAAAAACCGTGCGCCCCACATGTAATTTAGTCTTTTGCTTTTCTATAGATGGATGTTTTATGTATCTTTGACAGGATACAAGCCGATTAAAAACGTTTCATGCTTAAATAAGGAACTAATAGAACAATAATAATAAATTGTGGAGCTTTGCGACAGTTTTAACGTGATGATTCCATTTTAGAGTTTGATCTAAGTGTATCCCCAGGAATTTAATGTATTAAGGATTGCTTAAAACGCCCATATTTTTTAGACTAAAATATATCATATGAATTTTTGTTTCATTCATGGTTAATTGATTTAGCTTAAACCTTCACATTTAGATGTTTCACGTCATCATCCCATATCGACAGTGTGGTATCATCAGCAAATTATTATTACACTATTATCCACATGTGTATCCAAATCGTTTATGTAAATCAGGAAAAGTAAAGGCCCTAGGACAGAGCCCTGTGGGACACCAACTGTTACATTGCTTGGATCTGACTTGTTGTTGTTTATATCCACGATTTGTTGTCCCATCAGAGAGGCATGATAAAATAAGTTTTATACTCTTCTTGGGATAGTTATATTTGTGTAATTTTAGTAGTAATATTTCATATGCCTTACTGAGATCGCAGAAAGTTGAGCAGTGATATTTTTTATACTCATAAGAGTCAATCTAATTGACTTAGATTTATTATTACCGAGGCTGCTGATTTTCCCTGTTTAAAACCGTATTGCGAATTTGTAAAAATATTGTAAGTTTTAAAGTAAGCTAATATTTCACATTTAATGAATGCTTCAATTTTTTTTTGCGAATACAGATACCAGTGATATTAGACTTTTGGACAGGTACAACTCATGACATCTTTAGGAATTTAGGAAAAGATCCTTTTTTAATACTGATATTTATGAGCTTTGCAAGTAGAACAACAATGAGGTCTTTTATAGTCTTGATTGGTTTTCTATAAAAGTCTTTGCCGTTTGTTATTTCTAGATTTGATATTGCATCTCGGAAATTAATATAACTGACCTCATCTATATTAAAATTTGGTGCAGCAATGGTAATGTTTTCAACGAAATAATTTTTCTTCAAGGACGGTGGATTTAAATTTGCTAATAAGTCGGGCATTTATCAGAAATAATCAATAAACTCATTTGCACTAATGTCCGTAACCCCTCTTGTATAGATATCTTTTTTTCAATAACATCCCAATAAGTCCGTTATTTGTTATTTTAGTCGAAAGGACGATGAAGGGAAGTTAATATTTTTAGTAATTTACATATTTACTGTTTTGAATTTCATATCATTTACTTTAGATTATTATAAATTAATAATTTTAAATCTATTTATAATACAGATTACATTTTGATATGATTACGTTAATTAGGTAATTATAATTATTTTTTCTATTTGGGCTTCCCATATAAATACACTTCTTCTGAATTATGATTATTAGTTTTTTGTCTTTATTTGTTTAATGTTTTCTGATCATACATAACTAAATTATACATAAAATTAAAAATAAAGCATACATAAATTTTGGCTACAGAAATCATAGGCAGAGTTCATTGCTTCCCCATGATCTTTCATTTCCATATCCTTCCACAGAAATGTGTAGCTCTTGATTTCTTCAGGATTCATTTTTGATTATTAATTCAGCAAAATGCTATTTCCTTTTTTTTTCAGAAAGTTCTAGTAATTAGTCTATGTATGTCTTCATGACCTTGACCTTGATTTAATCTGTCAAATTATCAAGATTTGAATAATCAAGATTTGATTGGATCTGAATTGGGTTCGTACAAATTATGATTGAAATACATAATAGTATTTTTATAATAAGAGGAAACTGAAAATTCTAAAAGAACATTAATTTCATTGAGAAAAATAATTAAAAGTATAGTACAAATATTACGAATTGATTGAAACATCAAAAATAATTTATTTTTTAAGACAGCTTTCAATTCAAATAAAATACAGCAAATAAAAATTCAATAATTCAATCAACTTTATCTACAATCCTTCCAACGAGTTTCTTTATGATACCTCCTAATTTACACCTTATATCACAGCATATATATACTTGAAAGTAATGTCGTTTCTTCGCACGTCGATATTTGATTGTCGTTTACCAGGACATTGTGTATCTCGAATACGTGTCAAAGTCATTTTATTTTAAGGTTATTGTGTCTTGTCACCTCTAAATAATTCAATATTGAACTTTTTTTGCAATTTGGGGTTACATGGCCAACAAAATACCAAAAGAGCATATCCGGCATTGTATGATTTTTGAGATTCGCAAGGATAATACCGCAACAGTTGTGACCAAAAACATTTGCGATACTTACCCAAGTGCATTAGACGTTCGTAAATGTTAAAGATGGATTTCCAAGATAAAATCCGATAAGTTTGATCTCTTTGACTCCAATCGATCAGGAAAGCCAAAAACATTAGACAACGACATGCTAAGGACAGAAGTGACAGCAAATCCATGTCAAACAATCGAGGAACTGTCCAACACCCTTAACCAATCTTGCTCGACCATCCAAGAACATTTAAAGCAAAAATAAGCTAAGCAGGTGTACAGAACTATTTTTTGATCGTTTTATTATCCTATATGATAATCCAAAATGCAGAAGGCAGTAGTTCTCTTCAAATGAATCACCACGATGTACTGTGAAGCCAGGCTTACATCCCAAATAGGGAAAACGGCGCTTTTGTGTCTTTGTTGGAGTATTCGCGAAATGATTCATTTTGAATTGCTGTAACCTGGACCTGTTAATACAGATCTTTATTAAGAACAATTGGATCGAGTGAATAAATCTTTAATCGAAAAATATCCGGTGTTTGTCAACAAAAAAGGCATCAATAATTCAAGACTGCACTGTGCAAGACGAACACTGGAAAAAAATAATGAATTGGTATGGAAGGTACTTCCTCACCCACCCGATATCGCTCCCTCGGATTTGCATTTATTCCAATCCCTAGAACATTTTCTTCGTGGCAAAAAACTTGAAAATTTAGATTTTACCCAAACACCAATTGATTTTTATCGGTCCGGGATTGAAAATCTGCACACTAGAGAGGTTGTTGATTATATTATTGATTAAAAATAGAAACTTGTTAAATATTTATTCGTTTGAATTTAATGTTAAAAAATCACATTACTTTCCGGCCTCTCTAATACATAACCGCAATCTGAAATTTGCCAACAAATCCTTTAATATAATCATTCTCAATAAATTTTGCTTTTCTCTAGAGACCGTAATATTCCACCTAAAAATAAATACCCTCCAATCAAACTACATTAATTCATTTGCACGAATCATCTGGACAGAGCAGCCAGATAGTAACTTCATTATTTTTTAAATACATAAATTAGAGACTCATAATTTCAGATTAATAAGTATACTACTATCTACTCCTATTGGGTTATATATTTATTATTAATCTAGATTAGTACAAATAATGGTATATGACTCATAACTCACGCTATGAATTATAACTCACTGTTATCGATCAGGTTGTCAAGGTTTTTTTTTTCGAATCTATATTTTCAAGTTAGCTGAAAATTGAAAAATGTCAAAAAATTTCCACAGCGCAATTACCGAATATAGTAAATATTGTATTAAGGAAAATATTTTACTAAAAATTGTTATTGTCGTAGATAAAGTATAGTATTCAACTCGTGGCAATGGCAATAACTAACTTGGATGATTGCAAATTTCATCCAGGTGAGTTATTGCCTACATTACCACTCGTTGAATAATATACTATTAGTGTAATTACACACGATCAGGTATGATAAAAACATAATATATTAATTAATTTTCTTTCAAACTGTATCAATTTCTCCGGTTTATTCTAAACCGGTAATTTTTGCAGTCTGTGTAACATCTCTCTCATATCCTTAATATATTATTCATCGGATCCAGAGAGTATGATTAGAATTTTTAGTTAGACTAAGAGCCTGGTTGATCAAAGTATAATTTTTACGCGGTGCATCAAATATTTTAACGTGGCAGGTTGTTTTTTTTAGATCAGATGCTATTCATGTTGTAAGTAAAGGGCTTTGTCCTCAGATTTTTCTCCCGTTTATTCAATAACGGTATTTCTGCAGTTTCTAGAACATCTTATATACTCAATATGTCTATAGATCACCTCAAATTTCTGGCTAATAATACGTGCGGATGGTTTTGTTTTCAAAAATCCTGTTGGTTCGACAGTGTTTAACACGTTGATGCTGTAATTCTTTTAAGATCACATTCCTTCTCTTTTTGTAATGATGATGTTACCATCTGGGAATTAACGGTAGAGTATCGTTTGGTTTATTATACGAAATGTTTTTTTGAAAATTCTCTTACTTCCTAACATCCTTCCTTCCCTTTTGATTTTTTTAAAAATCATATTTTTACCTTTTTCATGTCATATAACTGTCATGATGACATTAACTGCCAAAACTTTCTCCAATAAAGAGAACAAAAAGCGATATGAAGAAAAATATGAATTACTACGATGTAGAAGATGATAGCAGCTTCATAATATAATGGTGCAACAAGGGTTTGAGTGGAAGAACGCATTTAAATATGAACTCCGCCTGTGCTTTTTTCGTCCAAAATTTTATGTTTTTTGTTCAATTTATTTGTTTATATATGTTACTTTTAAGAAAGACGTACAAAGAATAAAATAAATAATTAAATGAAATTTTCGGAAAGATGATTGACTCTTTAATAATATCATCATACTAAGGAGTTCAGTACAATAAATCTTGGTTTATAATATGGATGATTTTTTGGAGAATCCTTTTTTTCTTCATTTGGTTTGTAAAATCTTTGTAAGATCTTTATTATATTTTTTGGAATAATAATTTGGACTTTTTCGGTATCATCTTGGGATGAGAAATAATAGAATATCTCTTGTTGTATAATACGGACGTTTTTTGCAGGAGTCCTCTTATCCCATAGCGTCCTGAATTTTTAAGATAAGCTTTCTTCCTGTTTTAGAATAACGATCTGATGTGTCTTAATGCCATCATTTAGGGAGTAAAGCCTTGGTTTACAATTTAACTTAGAATGCTCCAATTTTTTTATCCCTATGTTAAAGAATTCTGCCGCCAATCATTTGAGGGATCGAGTAACGTCTTTCTTGACTTTATCATCGGCATGTTTCTTTAATTTTGGGAATAAGTGATAATTAGGTCGTCAGGACTGTAGGGGGGGGGAGGTGTGGCACAACAGTCCAACCAAAATCTCTCCGCAGTTCTTGAGTTTGATGTGAGAAATGAGCGTTGTCATGGAGAAGTCTAACACTACCGGACAATCTTCCTCTCCGGCGGTTCTGGATCGCACGTTTCAGTTTTCTTAATGTGTCGCAATATCTGTCGGAGTTTACTGTTGTTCCAGGAGGCAAAAAGTCGATCAAAAGCAGGCCCTTCCTGTCCCAAAAGACGATTGCTATGACTTTCCGAGCAAACTGTATTTCTTTAAACTTCTTCGGCTTCGGCAAAGTTGAGTGACGCCATTTACGTGATTGCTGCTTCGTTTCGGGGAAAAAGTGCTACACCCATGTTTCGTCGCATGTAACAGTGGAATCCAACAATTCTTCCATGTTGTCTTCACATTGTTGCAGAAACTGCAGCGAACACTCGACACGTTGCCGTTTGTGGTTTTCTGTGAGCATTAAGTTCCTTAATGGTGATCCTCCGATCTTCAAGCAATATTCTAACAACTTTTACGACAATTCCATCTGAAACTGAAGGCCTTCCGCTCCCGTCTTGATCGTGAATTTTCGTGCGGCTTTCACTGAATTATCTGCACCATTTGCGAACATGTTGAACAGATATGTAAATTTCCCCATAAACTTCGATTAACTGACGATGAATGTCAATAGGTGAAATCCGGTTTGCACTTAAAAAAACGTATCACAGCGCGAATAGAGAAAGGGAAATTTGACAGTGTAAGACAGTGTTTTACATTTCTCCCAGCACGTCGCATTATTTTTCAGCAGCATAGGGAAACTTATTTTACGAAAACCCCTCGTATTTTAAAACTCAAAAATAAAAGCTTAAGTTAATCAATACCACTAAAAAAATAAAAACCAAATGTAAGAAAACTCAAAATAAAATTAGAAACCTATCTCTTGCGTAAATTGCTATATTAGACAAAAGCCTTTCAAACATGGTAATTAGAAAGTGATTATAGACTAACAATAAAGTAAAGTCTTAAATTCTAACTGATTGTTTGTTCACCAGCAATAACGTTAACTTAAGATAACTTTTTAATAGTTTGAAAATTGGTTAAAAAGCCAATTTAATACTAATTGCTTTATATAATACAACATAAAATATTTATATTCATAATTGTCAAGAAAATTATGACCTAACTTATGGACTTACCTAACAGAGATAGTTTCTAAGGTTTAGAAATAAATTTAATTCGGTTTAGAAGTAATATTAACCTTGTTAAGATCTCAAATTATTTAGTAATTGAATAAACACATACATTATTTCCTGCATACATACAAAGCACACATAATCTCATGTCATGGTAGGTAAATTATAATTAACAAACATAATAACTTCGCAATTAGAGCGAAAGCGCTAATTAGTCGACTGATTATATGTGTTTTATATATTTAGGTAATTTATTTATTGTTACTAATTTGATATTTATTAAGATCTAATTTATATTAATTTTGTTTGTACACTTATTATTATTCATATATAATATATATAAAAAATTTAATATAAATTTTCTTAAAGATATATCTGCTGGTAAATAAATAATGTTAATTATTTTTATTATTTGTAATATAAACACATTTTTTAGATCATACTTTTAATAATATAAATTAATAATCGAAACTATTACTTGAAAATAGTTTATTCCCTTTTTTTTCATAATTTGCGTTTTATGTAAATACCATAGATATAAAATTTATATAAAATAGTTAACAAAAATAAATAATTAAAAATCATTACTCTTTAAAAGCCTTATATAATATTTTCATTGGAATTAGATATTTAATATGATTATTATTTAATAATATACCCGAGATTGAAATTTCGTACATCAAAACTACAAACCGAATTTTAATTTATTTTGAATTTAATTCCTTTGCTTTAATAGAGATAATAATTCTAATGATGCATTAACATGAAACACTATTGTTAATTTTAGATGCATAAAACTAACTTTACTTGTTAGGCAAACTAAGGAAAAGAGCCCTCAGACTGCAGTAGCGACGAGTGACGACGAGTGTAATTCTTGAAGTCCCTCCAGTCTCCTCGAAGAAGAAATAAAATCCTCTAATGGCTCTCTGTCGAGTATTTTTTAACCATTCAAGTCTTTTAAGCCCTAAGATCTGAGGAAACAAACGCGAACGGAGCAATGATCAAATAGATTATTAAAACGTTCAGAAATTTTCATTTGGTTTATATTTCGGATATATATTTTGAGCTAATTAGCAAAGGAGATAATAGATATAAATTCTGCATTAAATAAATACAAACGCATTTAATTCGTGTTTTATATAAAAAATTAATAAGGAAATAATTATTTGACAAAACCTAAATATTTAATTGAAAGTAAATTATATAATTATTACATAACAATAATTAATGAACTACTCTAATAAAGTAAATAATTTACATCAAATACATTAATATAGGAAAGTATTTTTCTTCTATATTTAAAAAATGAATTAAGACTTGTCAAGCATACGAAATTAGAATAGAAATGAATAGATAGTACTAACTTATCATATGAGATAGCTAACATGTTGAATATACCGATTCTTCTATTGATAAAAGATGATTAATTATTGACTGAATTTATTAGACTTAATGTTAGTTATGAACTGGCATAATGATTTTGGAAACGACTACATATAAAAGATAATTTTTTTGGCCATCAGGTTTTACACACTAATTTCTCAACATTCTTAAATTCAGTTATGTAAAACTTGTGAAAACTTATTATTTTCGCTAGATTTCCGTTTTGTAATTAATTAAGTAAGGAGGAAATTATGCTAAGAGCAATTGTTAGCTCATTGAAGTAATTATATTAGGATTATCCATTTGTTACGATGCAACGCTTTGGAACTAAGCGACGGTAACATCTAAAATACCAAGGCCGCGAGGGATTTAAGATAATGCAGTTATTTGAATTTCCTAATCATGATTAACACTATATTTATTGGATTTTAGTAGCTGAATGTTTTACGACTTTATTATAAAGTGTAATTTTTTAATTAGTAATTTATTTATGCATTCGAGGTAAACAAGTTTTGTTTTTTCAAACTTCAATAACATGGATACGCCAATCGACTAAGTATACTGTAAAGTAATAATTAGGAAAATACATACAAGCTCTGCAGTATAGACACTGCAATATCTACAAGGCGAGCTAGGAAAATTAAATTTAATATAACGTCGCGACGGCATTTCCAGCGCAGAATTGGTATGCTTGTAATTGTTATAGTCTATGCTGTATTCATTTAAGGAGTTAAATTTTAATATAAATTTTGATTTGAAAAATGCTTGTAAAATCTGACAAAAAATCTAACTACATTTTTCTTTGACGAAGTTTAGAATTGAATTTTGCAATTTACAATATCAGTACTTAATAGGACAGACTTTGAATAGAGAATAGTTAAATTGAATTAACTATTGAATAAAATTTCAGTACATTAATATATTATAATATATTAATGTACTGAAATTTTATTATTACTTCACAGTGAAGGTTATAATAAACAATTTATTTATCTAAAAGTTGTATTTGTTAAAACAAAATATATTTAGTATATCATTATTAGGATAATATTTCGCACGGGCGAGTTGTAAGATCAAATCGATCGACAAATAATTATTCATTGTATTAATCATTTTAAAGTTCCTAATCGCGCGTTATTCACTATATTTGCTATTTATTCCGGAATTTTGTAGGATTTAGTGAAGCTGTTGTTGGTGTGGCGTCGGCTTAAATCTTTTAACAAGTTTCTCATTGTAAAGTTGGGAACAATTTGTCCGGGCGGCATTCAGGAAATTTTCATAAAACGCTTATTAGGGCCTGCTTGGGCGTGAAACTGAAAGAGGATTTATACCCTCCCTTCCAGCACACCCACACATATAACCCATCTACATATTATCAAAACTGCTTATGGTAAACAGCAGTAGCGACCAGAATAGGTGGTACACAACTTGTGTTTAAGAGTTATTGCCTTTCAAAGCTTAAAATATACTTTAATTTAGAAATTAAAAATTACAGTCTATTATGAAATAATAATTTATTAAATAAAGGCGATCGTTCCCAGGTGATAATTTGTAGTAACACTGAATTAAAAAAAAATGACAATGTTTAACCACAAATATAATTGGGTAAGTATTTGATTTGATATTGCAATAGAAAATTAAAAGCTAAATTGAATGATGTAATGTATAGACTAACTGAGCAAATAAGTTATATGTAAACTTTTACGTACATATGTTGTCAAATTAACATTGTAAATTTATTAACGATCTGTAGTAATTAGTTTAATTGCATTACCATTGCATTACTATACGCTGAATGACAAAAACTAATTGTTCCCATTAAAATTTAATTAACACAATTAGCGCGATGGCGATTGAGTAATTAATTTTCTCGTTAAAAAAATGCAGGGATTTTATGTATGCGTGTGTGAAAGGGTCTTTCATCAGGTAATTAGCATCAAGTTGCGTGGAACTCGAAAGCCAAGCGCTTTCCATATTCGTCGCTCAAAAAATAAATTGGATCTCGTTATTCTGTTTGCTTAATGAAAATGATTGGAAAATCGATGATTCTCAAAGCGTTCGACGGAATATGTTTGTTTAGATGTATTATTTTAAACAAACAAAAATAAATGAGGTTAAGATGATATTTAATATACGTAACCACCTATGCCATTTAATATAATTAATGGTTATTATTAAGCATTATTTATAATATTAGCACGAAGGTAAATTGTATTTTATTTATTAATTAATTAACAATGAAATTTGATTAGAGGATGGCGCGCAAATAAATGTTTGTGAACAATTTGAACCTACTTTAAACACTGTTGTATATGATTACAAAATTATCCGGCATTTACCCTTTGTCACGATATTCATTCAATTATTTATTTAAGTAATAGATATAAAAATAAATATATTATTAGTTAAATGGTTTTTTAATAAAATAATAATGTAGTATTATTAATATTGCATAAAAAATACATTTTTAAATTTAAAATAGTAGAGTTAGGCTGCACATTTGTCGTGGCATATTGAATTATAGTGAATAACGTTTTAATTTTTGTATTGCCCGGCGCATCCACCAAAACACTACAAGCGATCTTGCAACAAAGTCTTGTCATAAAATTTAACTGAATATGATTATTTATACTTACTTATAATAGGTGATAAATATTATCCATTATTTTGAAATGTAATTATTATTAAACATTACATATAACTGAAATTTCCTAAGCAATATTACAAATGAAAGGAAACAAAGAATGCATTATCTTATTTCCATTCATTACTGAAGAATACATTTATGTTTAAATAAGTATCGTACGTACAATGTAAATATTACAGAAACGACAATGATTCTGATTCTAACTAAAATCCTTGCGATTAGGCAAATCTCTTCACACGAAACGCCGAGTACCTTCAGGATAATCTCGCTGGCGCCCCTCTTCCATTCCTGAATACGACTCTAATCAATGTGCGATTTTAAAACGGAAAATCCCCATTGTCTTCGAATTCCTCCCCGAGCCAACCGCAGCGCACACAAATACCCTTCATCTCGTGACTGTTATCTAACAGACAGTAATTACAAAAGTGATTTTAATGAATCAATAATTGCGCACGGGAACCGCCAAATGACTGACGGCTGCTGTATGAACTGTCGAGGGTTTTCTGATGACGATATATCCTGTATGACGTCCCTTCTATTCACTATAATTAACACCCGTGAAACGCTTTCGTGGTTGTCTCTTGGTGTTATTAATTAGTATTTAAAAATCGCAAAGCTTCGGTGCCACGAAATCATTTTATGCTCGGAAAATAATCCAAATAGCCATGTAATAATGATACAAACGATATTTTTGAGGAATATGTTAAAATTCTTTATCTCATGATATATAATTAAATGCTTTATTGTAAATTTTTAAATCATAACGACCATTTTTTTTGTGTAAAAAGAATTACATACTCAAATAAGAGAAATATAACAGTTTGGCTATTAAACCAGTTACACCAAAAGAAAGCAATAATACAGTTTCAGATTACTCTAATGAGGACCAATATGATACTAAAAAAGTACACTTTTCTTTAGAAGTAGAAGTGCTAAACAAAAACTCTTTAAATTAAAATTCACTTGGCTTGTTTCACAAATTAATAATTTATTCAACTAGTTTCGGCTCAAGGCCATTATCAAGAATGATGTACAAAATGGATTTTTTGAGACTATAAATACTTTCAGGTAATAAGGGCATTTAATATTGGGGAATTCCATAATTCGTCCATGTCGTTGACAACTTGTTTGCCTGCGTTTACCGCTTTTTTTTATTTCCAATCCTTCTTCCCCAATATTAAATGCCCTTATTACCTGAAAGTATTTATAGTCTCAAAAAATCCATTTTGTACATCATTCTTGATAATGGCCTTGAGCCGAAACTAGTTGAATAAATTATTAATTTGTGAAACAAGCCAAGTGAATTTTAATTTAATCTAAAACCTACATTAATACAATGTTTCACCAAGTGATTAATGAGAAACAAGTATATGATACAAAAGTATTTGCTACAAAATTAAACGAGCGGTTTAATAACAGATTTATATGTTCAATAAATAAAAAGTTACGCTTGTTAACTAATATCAGTAAGTTTGTACAGAATATGAAATAAATATTTTACGACTTATTCAGTTCAGACGAAACTGTATTCTATTGTATAGCACTATTGCATTACATAAAAAATTTAGAAATGTTTCGTTGACAATTAAGAAAATCGCGTTTTCATTAATTGAAGTAAAGGAAAATGTACTAGATAATGAAAAAGTCTAAAAGGTTTATAGTTGCTTCGTTTGTCAAAAGAGTTTTTTCTATGATTAAAGCAAAATATATTTCATTAGACAATGGTAATGTGTTGATAAAATCTAGAAGATTTAGAGTTGCTTCGTTTCACTAAGAAGATAAACGTATTTTCATTAAATACAGAAAAATATAGTTAATTAGATTGATATTTTTATATGTTGATGAAAATAAATGTAATTAATATACCTCTTAGTTATTGATCAGGATTTACAAAAATAACTGTGTATAAAATAACTGCACAAGTTATAAAAATAAGAAAAAAACAGTGTCCTTTTCAAAAATTTCATATACTTAGTACACAAATATATCCAAATAAAATTCTTTAATCGTAAATTTACCTCATCTAAATATTAAATTAGGCTGAATCAAGCAATGTTAAGACTTATAAGAATAATAATTTAAAATATATATTTTAATCAGTAAAACACTTTAACTTTTGTTTAAAGTTGTTTGTTATAACACTTGATTTTGATTAATATGTTGACTATAGTTTCGGGAACTCAACTTGTTGTTATCAGAACAAAAGTAATTTTACTCGATGTTCACTGTTAATGACAAGCAACATATCCCAAAGAAACTTGAAACTGCTTTGTAAGTAAATACGGTGTCACGATGACGAGCATAAGCATCCAATTTAGTTTTATTTGTTAGGTTTGGTGAAAAATTCCAATTTCTCCCGATTATAATTATTTAAGTAGCCTAAATAATTTTGCTGTTTCTCTTATTCTGCTTAACTCAATGAAAAAAGCTTGGGCTTCTATAAATAATTGCTGCAAATTAATAATTTTGTTGCGTATAAGACTTTGAAGAAAGACAAAAACAAATCTGATAAGACTGTTCCGTACGTAACGACATTTTATTGTTTAACATTTCGATATAAAATAAAGATATATAGGTGAACAAATTCATTAATAGTAAGGCGATTCACAATTTAGAATATAGACATGTTCATATTTACAGGCATACTAAAATATTCGTAATTTGTTTTGATTGCATGGGCTTTAGAAGTACCTTAGATGCTTTTATTTTCTACTAAATCTAGCAGAAAGGACTTAATGCAATATGATACTCCAACTTTGAGTAATTTTCCAATTCAGCAAATCAGTGATTTTGCTACTAAAAGGGCCAATGCTTCCTTATATTTTTTGTCATCGACCTCGGATCTTGGTCACCCATATTTGGTACATAAGTTGAAATATCGGGTTGAGTAATGTGAAGTGTTATATATTATGATGAAACGAAAATAAAATTCCTTACTTCACTTATAATTTTTATTAATACCAGATGTACATTTCGAGTACTATATACTCATTATAAGTGAAGTAAGGAATTTTATTTTCGTTTCATCATAATCATATTCAATGGTAAGATACCTTCGATCTGTAGCATTAAACCGTACAGGGACATCTCCTGCTGTCAATAGAGAAGTAAAGCTAAAGTAACAAACTTGAGTTTGTAAACTTTGTTGATAGAAGCATCTTTTCGTGAACTTTATAGTAAAATTTTCCTTGCTTTGCATATAACTATTTCTAGCCTTCTCTGCAAAGTATGATATGGTCGATTCACATGTATGTAAGTAGTTCTAAGAGTTTCTCAGCCAGTTAATTATATGGAAGACATGTGTAAGTGTAAGAAAAAGGAAGCCCCTTGTACTACATTCAATGAAGATTTTTTACAAAAATACACACAAGAAGCTCAAAATTACCCAATATTAGTTACTAAAGTTACTAAAGACGTTGGTTTGTAGAGGGCGGCCAGATGTTCGCAGCACTCAGATCACTTATTGGTCCGCCATCTAAAGACGTTACTAGTAAATGATCTGCTAGAACGGGGAAGGTCTAGTCCAAAACAGTCTGTCACTTTTTAGCTACTTCCCGTAAACACAACCATTGGAAACCATGCTCTTAATAGAGGTATCCAGTTAAAAATCTTACAAAAAGTTTCCATTTAAAGTTTTCAAATACAAAATTGGTTCAAAATATGAAGAAGAGAACAGCTTTATGAAAAAGAAGGAGAAAACTGTTCGCATTTTTATCCCATGAAAAGAATAGCATATATTTTATATAATTTAAATATAACAAACCTACTTTAAAATTTTGTTTTTGCTAATTCCACATAATTCTTTTCTAGTGCTTATTTTATCGGAATTTATTGATTTGATTAAATATTCGATTGATAAATCAATGTAAATACCTTTTTCATATATCACACACTTTTTATCTTTATTCGTGACTATAGTTTCACAAAGTAGAGGGCTCCACAATTACCTATTCGATTGATAAGAATGTTACATGACGAAACTCCAATATGAACTTATAATGAAAAAAACATGATCATTTTGAGTTTAGCTAAACTCAAAAGAAAAGATACTGCGGTGTCTTCAATATAAAGCTAAACTTAAAACGATCGTGTTTATTGATTTGAGTTTCTCAGAGTCGTTTAATTTATCTTCAGCTGTAAAATATTGGATAAATACGTTCAAGGCGTTTCTGATTATACCTCCATTTCAGATGTCAGAAAAGTTGATCGTAATTTATTTCACCTTGGGACACTGTTAGCACATCAGCAGGCAATGCAGTAATAATTTTTATATATCCTATTGATCTATGATAAGGTCTCTTTAAATAAAATATATGAACACATGTTCAAAATAAGTAATAATTTTGTATAATTTGATTGCTTAAAAACTCTGTTGTTTTTTCTTCATTGATCAGGCTAAATTTTATTTTTCAGTCGAGATATAATTTATTTTCCGTAAACTTCAAACTCTTCAAAAATTCAAGAAATTACAGAAATTTTAATTTCTAACGTCTTTCTATGTTTTATGAGAATTTATTTAATTAAAGTTTTTTAGAATCATTTTTTTCATTTTTCGATAATTTTCCAGAAAGTTATCTAACAATTTGCAGGAGTTTTTTTTTGAGGATTCTAGAATTTAAAAAAAAAATTTTCTTCTAGATTTCAAAAAGTTTACTTAATTATTAATTTCAGATTTCTGGAATTTTCTCTTGGAATTTTCTGAATGTTATTACAAGAGGCTTGCTATTTTGTTTTCCTGAAACTTCTCTTAAAAATTATAGAAAATAACAATTTCTCTAAGCAATTGCGGAAATTTCAGAGTTAAGTGTCATATCTTGTATTTATTTTCGAAATTTTTTCTAATATTCCTTAACTTTACCAGGATTTAATTAATTTGAGTTATTCAGATCATTTCTTTGTTTTGTACTATTAATTTACAAGAATTATATTTTTTTTAATTGTGAAAATTTTCTTCGAGGATTTTAGAATCATCCAATATTTTTACTTTTAGATTTCTAAAAATATTCACCATTATTTATAACATATCCCTATAATTTTATTCTCAATTTCGCGAAAGGAGCTATTACAAAATCTTAAACACTTCGATTGTTTGTATGTTTTTTTTGTGTAATAGAGAGTCTGTTAATAAACCTTTATTAATGTATTTATTTAATTTCTCTTTAAGGCTCTCAAAAAAAACTTAAACGAGTCGACTGTCAATTTCTTAACTCTTTTAAGAATTAACTTCAAATTTTTTAGTTTTAAGTGTAGGATAATACTATTTTCTATGTTTCTTTTTGTAAAAGAGAATCCGTTAATAAACATTTGTTAATGTATTTATCTAATTCTTCTTTAAGGCTCTTAAAAAAACTTAAACACGTCGGTTGTCAATTACTTAACTCTTTTAGGAATTAACTTCAATTTTGTATGTTTTTTTGTATAATAGAGAATCCGTTAATAAACTCTTATTAATGTATTTATTTAATTCTTCTTTAAGACTGTCAAAAAAAGAATAACACATAGATTGTTAATTACTTCACCCTTTTAGGAATTAACTTCAATTTTTTAGTTTTAAGTGTAGGCTAATGAAATGTTCTATGTTTTTTGTATAATAGAGAATCTGTTAATAATCCTTTATTAATGTATTTATTTCATTCTTTTTAAAGCTCTAAAATTTTTTAGAAAATTCTTCCCTAGGATTCAAAATTTCCAGTATGTTCATATTCTTGTAATAAAATTCAGTATGTTCATCATTTTTTCTTATAAATTTCAAGACTATTAACTATCTTCTAATTTCTACAATATTGATTTACATTTCCTTTTCTATTTTATAAAAATTTGTTCCTGAATCGCCTCCAAAATTACCTTATAATAATAGTAATAATAATAAAAAAAAATTATTATATTCTAGTTTTCTAAAAAGTCTACTATGGAGTTCAAAAATTGTATATTATTTCTTCTAGATTCTTATAATTTTTCTTAAGGGTTCTTAAATTTTCCAGCAATTCTCTTTTCAGATTTCAAAAATTTTAGTATTTCTAGTAATTTTTATTACAAATTGCAAGGGTTCTAGAAACTTATTTATGGTTTAAAAAATGTCAACATTTCTTTATTTACCTTATCAGAATGTATTTGAACAGAGTTCTCAGAATCTAATTTGAAAATTCTCCAAGAATTTATTTTCCAAATAGCGGAAATTATCATCCAGCAATCTCTTGTTATTCAATATTTTTTTTAGATTTCTAAAAGTTTTTCCAAAATCTCTTCCTCTATTTTATCGGAATTTATTTTATTGCAGAAACAATAGTAATAATTTTATAATATTATAATTTTCCTTGAGGGCTCTATTTTTTCTTCTTCTAGAATATTCTAGAATTTTGAAAAGAAATGTCGAAGGTCGATAGCCCAAAGGAACAGACTAATCCTTACTTTAAATTAAAATGTATTTAATTAAGAGAATGGTTGCGACCGTTACTACGTGGTAATCCATACTTACACTGAATTGAAGAATGAACTATGTTTTAACTACAAATAATTATTTCTAAATGTATTTTTGTTTGTCCAAATAAAGATGGTGTTCTCTCTCTCTCTTTAGATTTATGAGATTTTTAAATGTTTACAATAGTGATACTTTTAGATTACTAGAATTTTCGATGAGGGCTCTAAAACTTTGCTGTACGTTTTTTAGCAAGCTCTAATATCTCCAGTAATTTATTTTACAAATTGTGAGGATTCTAAAATTTTCTAGAAAAATGTTTTTATTCTTTTAAGGGCATTAATTTCTTCATTATATCATAATTCATTTTATTGCAGTTTTTTAAAACCTGTTCTACTATTTTTCGAACCTTATTTTTCAAATCTTAGAAAATTTCTTCGATGGTTCAATATTTTTCAATTACTAGAAGGTATCAATATTATTACGTCCAGTTTTTGAACTTTTTTCGAGAGTTTATAAATTTTCTAGGAATATTGTTTATTAGGATTTAAAATATTTGGTATTTATAGCAATTTCTCTTATACATTGCAGTGATTATAGAAGTTTTTAGTAAAACCGTTTTATATTTGGCGAATATTTTAACATTTTATCCTTTGTTGATTAGATAAGGTTTGCCAAATACTTTTAGTCTATTTTTCATATTATTTTTTAGAAATGTATCTACCAAATAGCGAGAATTTTATTAGAGGATTCTAGAATTATTCAAATTCTACCAGATTTAAAAAAAATTATCTAAGACTTTTAACAATTTCTTTTTCAGAATTTAAAATTTCTAGTTATTATCAACTTTTTTCCTTACTAGTTGCAGGGATTCAGTTTTAATTCTTTCTGATTTATAGAATGTTTCTCCATTGCTCTAAAATTATCAAGCAATGTTTTTGCTAGTATTAAAAAATCTAGTATTTGAGAGGAAAATTGCTGGAATTTTTTTTCAAGCAACATCCCGTTAGTTTTAGAAAATTTTACAGCTTTTTATCGAAGTTAATTTAATTCGATCAAAACCTTTTCTAACACTATACAATTTATGTTTTAGATTCCTAGAATTATTTAGCAATTCAGATTTCTTAAGTTTTTCTCGAGAGTTCTAAATTCTTTTTTAGCAATTTCTTACCAGGATTTTTAAATATTTTTCAAGAGTTCTAATTTTTTATCGTAATTGCTAAACATATATGCAAGTTGAGAGAAATTTAAGAGGTAGAATTTATTTTTAATTGGTGACGATGTGTGGGGTGATGATAATATAATTAACTAAAGGCAATGTTACTATCTTAAATAAAATTTTGGAAATTATATTTAAACTCCAAATATAAATATAAAATAATATAACGAAAATCACGGCAAATTACCGCAAAATTGCGTGTCTATACATCGAATTATAAAAATCATTCAGTCCTCACTGTTAATTTGTGAAGTGATCTCGTAACGGGGAATGGAAAACCAGCTCAAGTTTAATGAGGTGGAAAAGAATGTTTGGAAAAGGGAACGGTGCACTCGTCTAATTGCAGCACTGCTCAACTAGAGAATTGAATTTAAAAGAGGATTAGTCGAGGATAACGATTCGCCAACTTTCCGCGAACCCTTTTCCCATTAACCTCGTTAATGCAAGGAGAAAAAAACAGAAAATGTGCATTTTCCATTGAGCGAACTCGTCAACAACCTTTTTAATGCAAATCTATCATAACCAGCAGATATTTATCATATTCTGGTGAAATATTTTTGTAATTTATAACTGAACCTTATCTAGATTAATTAATGAATTGTAATTTGTATAGATTAAAATTTATTAATTATATACTGAAAGTATTATATCAAAAAATAAAGACATTTAGACTTGTTGGTATTTAAGATATCTGTTTGGTTATATAATTTCAAATGTAAAATGAAAAATATTACTTTGTTTGCAAAACTATAGGTAACGGTAAATAAATAGTGTTATACAAAGTAACGTAATATCAAGTTAATATCATAAAAGAGCCTTAGAGATACATAGAGAGTTAAAATTCCAAAGTAAAACTCAGTTTCCATGCCTTGAACTGCACTACTTTGATGAGTTTCAAAATTGATTGAAACCTGTTCGTTGGGTGAGAATATTATAATCTTATATCAGTTTAAATTTTAATTTAATATTTTAAAAATAAAATAATTAAATGGTATCATTAATCATGTACACATAGCAGTTTATTAAATATTAGTTAGTAAGTATATAAAATAATTTTACATATAATATTATAGTATTTAAGCATTATTGTTAATTTTGCTAATAGAATTTTCTTGTGAGCGTCTTATAAGGATAAGGTTAATGGTTTTCCTGGCTTAATCCGGTGCGATTACTATAAATCGATGGGAATAATTGATGTGTCTAGTTTTGGCGGCCCTGCTAACGACCTGATAAATTTATAAAGTCATTATCAGGAGCCATAACAAACTTATAATGGCGGACGATTAATTTCCGATTTTCATAACAAGCATATTTACTTCCTCACATGCCAAATTAATAGTTTCGCCATCTTAACATTAATCAAGATCCGCGAGGAACAAACAAACTAAGGAGAAGAGTAATTAAAAATAATTCAATACACTTTCAGTCGCAATTTGATTAAGAGTAACGACAATCCTGAACTCTAGGTAGTCAAGTTGAAGACAATCGCCGAGGGCCGAGGGACGAGGCGAAGTTTGTAATTTGGAAATTTGACAATTCACGTCTAGAATGATCCCAGTCTAATTGTGCCTGGATGTATATTTAATGCAACCCGAAGAGCAGGACAAGCGGAGAGCGGAGCGTACGTCTTATTCAAGTTGTATCCGGTTTCTGTTGATTAAGACCACCCCCCAGATGATGCCCTGTCGAGTAACGTTATTACCAACTATAATCGGTTCCGCAAACTTCTACTTCCAGCCCAACATAAACATACATAATTAACAATGATTTGTAATGATAAACTGAGATGGCGTATTGTTTATAGTACAGTTTCGCTTTAGTAAACAACGAGTGAAACTTACGATCATTTTCCAAATATATTAATTAATAAAGGAAACTATCCTTTATTAAGAAAAAGAAAGTTGTTTACCAAAGAATTATTATTGATTCGTTTAATAATAATATTTTGTTATGACTATTTGAAATTAAATCAACTTTATCTGATTAATTCCTTTAGATTAATATTAATATTGTTTACCTTTGTAATTATGCATTAAATAGGGTGTTTATGGTATATAAAATATATCACGATTGTAAATAAATATTAAATTTCTTAATTTTTGGTAAATTTGTATCATACATTAATTAAATACAAATTATTGGAATCTATAAATCCTTTCGTAGCTTCTAAAAATATTTTGTTTTATTTACTGTAACTTTTAAATTGGTTTTGTTGTTTTGAAAATAGAAAGAAAAATAAAACGCAACCAATTAAATGAAAAGGTATTTAGACTGCAATTGTTGTCAGCCGTCCTTGTATATTGTGGAGGAGCAGATGAAAGGGAGGGAACATTTCCCGCAAAGGATCGGGAAAGTTAAATATCGCGCATTGAAGAACCGACCGCTAAAGGATCAAGAATTCCCCAATAAAGCAAACCGAGCATTCCGCCTCTTGTAGTGGAAATTTGTTCTTGGCTGAGTTCGGACATTAAATTCCACGATGAATTATTAATGCTTGCACTTCGTACTAAACAGTCGGTGCATCGGGAACAATATTGCCGAATATTAAATATCTTTCGAACTACTTTATCTACTCTGTACTGCATTATAAAATAAGCATCTACATTAAGTTTTAAAAATTTTAAGAGTATTAACTATAGATTATAACAGTATTCTTCTGAAAAATTAGAAATTAGAGGTTTATCCTAACAACCAACCTTTCTAAACCAAATTCTGTATCCCCCGAAATCCAAATATCCCTTCGAAATATCAACATCCTCCCCTCACAATTCATGAATTCATTTGTGCGAATCATCAAGACAGTTAAGCTAGCTAGAAAATAATTTTTTTCTCTCACCTTAAATTCAAAGATAGGTCTATAGCCTAGACGGACACCATCTATTTGTGTTGTGATCATATTTATTGTTATTATGTATTTTGTATTGTCCAAATAAAGATAATTGTATATATATTATCCTAAATTAACATTAAATGTACCTGACTTAATTATTACTGATATCATAAACAATATATAAAGAAAAAACAATACTTGTAAAATATTTAAATTATTTATTGAGCTTACTACCATCCTCGGTAAAATTGCGTGCCTTTAGTTTTCGTATTAGCAAATCATGTACGATGTAATCAGATGCCTTACCCAAATCAATAAATCTAATTACTGATACATTTTTTCCGTTTAAATCCATTATCAATTTACTGAGGGTAATAATTGCATCTGTTGTTGTAATTCCAGTGTGTTTAAGCGCTAAACTAAAACAGTTACTATCGTTTAATTTAGTGATTATCTTGATTTACGTAGTAACCATTTTTACTATCAAAGTGGCTTTGATTTAAAAGTTCATTGGTTTCAAAATATTCGGAATAATATTTGATTTTTGTTAATGATTTCATTTATTATTTTAAATACTATTAGTAGTTAAAAATAATCTTTATCGCCATCTTTGAATAGAGGTTTCATGGCCAATTTAAGAACATCGGAGAAAATAACACTTACTAACGATTAATTAGTTAAGCGATGCAACAATTTAGTTGAGTAAATATGACATAAATAAGCCGTATATATACAGGACCTATTAAAAAAGTAATTCTTTTTTTTTAGCAGAAATAACAGGTTTTCCCTAGGGTACAAACTTAAAATGAAAAGAAAAGAAAATGAACATAGTTTTGATGCGAGACTTGCTCAATCGCGCGATTTTTTGAGCGAAGGGGTGATTTTGTGTGCTTTGCATTTTTGATTCTTGGTCGTCTTCGGTAACGACAGAGTTAGTAAAGCCCTGCTCATTTTGAATCAAATCTAACAATTCTTCACAGTGCGAAACTCGAAATTCTTTTTGGGTTTCCGTTAATACAACCTTCGCGCTGACCTTGCGCATTTGCAGATTCTCGGTTGCTATTCCATGCATCGCACATATGTACAGTGTCAGCGATTTGCTGGATGCCCAATCGACGATCGAAACGAAAAACTTCATGATTCACGCCTTCGTCGGTTCTGGCGATGGCCAACAATGGTTGGGCAATTCAGAACGGGGTTCGTCGGCGATTTTCTCCCGGCATTCCTTGAACGCCTTCTGCTAACTCCCAGACTGTAGCCTTGGCCCATTTTAATCTACTGCGATGGATGGTCACGTGACAATAAGATCATCCATATTACTTTCATAATAGACCCTGTATATTGTTACATTAGCTATTGTATTACGTATTGCAGTTTTTAATTGTTATGTATTTCTAACCTAGTTTAGCTACTTTAAAAAAAATAATTTACCTGTTTCCTTAATGGCTCGGACAAGCGCAGGAGTTTTAATTGACACATACCATTGTGGTCAGATAGATCTGTTTCTAAATTAAACACGTGTACTTCTTTTGTGTAATGATGGTAAAACCTCTAAATATTAGATATTACCATGAAGGTGCCATCTATTGCCTATGCGTTGCAATAGAACTCTGAGTCAATACCCACCGATACCGATTTGTCGGTAGGTATCCACTCAAACAGGGCCTTGCAACGCTTAGTCAATAGATGGCACCCTTGTGATATCTAATTGACGATTTACCCGAGGAGTTAAATACGCCTAAGTAAAACTCGTTTACTTCGTACGGAATTTAACAAACTCGCGCTCTAAGTCAGAGGCGAAATGCGTCAGTTAAAGAACAACCGCTAAGAACGTCGCCTCGAGTTGATGAACGAACACTCATAACACCGAATGAGTGATACCGTCCTACATTAGTAATCGCAATAACAACAGGTAGGCCATTCAACCGGCCACCTCTGAAGAGCTAAACGAGCTAATAAAACAGCTGAAAATTCGTAAAGCTACAGGAATCGACGGTATTTCTGCCGGCATGGTTAAAAACCTCGCCCGCAAAAGTAGACGTGCTACTCAATATAACTAATGCCGCAATACGTTTGGGCCATTTTCCCTCCGCCTGGAAGCAAGCCTCTTCCATAGAGCTACCGCCCCATTAGCTTGCTAAGCGTCTTAGGCAAGCTAGTGGAGAAAGTTCTACTGAGTCATATTTCGGTCTTCATCGAAGATCAGAAAATTATCCCGGACTCTCAGGTCGGTTTTTGGGCCGGCCTGTTCACCATAGCTTTTGAGAGTCACTGAATCGATTAAGGCTTTTCAATAAAACGCGACGCTGCCGTAGTTTTTCTCAACATATCGAAAGTGTTCGCTAGTGTTTTAACATGATGAACTCATTTTTCAAATGCAACTTTCTTCGGAATAGAAAATTTCGTTTTTCGTAAAATTAATACAACGCTATCCAGTAAGCGTAAGATCGGTGCCATGCCCTGCTCTGCCCCTGACCCTTTCCAACATCTATACAAGCGACATTTCAAATCTGGCACCAGTAATGATCGCCCAATACGCGGACGGCACAACTCCACTCTGTAGAGGCGGTACCACAGTTCATTTCGAAAGAACTCTTCAAGCCGCTCTCGACACTTACGAGAAGTGGGCAGATAAATGGTGACTTAAGGTTATGGCTGATAAGAGTGTTTTAACACATTTCAGCCGACCTTATCTCGAAACGCGAACGATCGATTCCCCCATTAAGGAGTATTGGGCGGGGAATTAATTACGATTAAAGACGAGACAATACATCTCGGTATTATTTTCGACCAGCACCTTTCCTGGTTAAAGACGATCACCTACCTAATCGAAAAGGCCAACTTTATCTGTGAAAAACAGAGTAAAGCTGTTCGCGATGATGATAAGGTCGCAGCTCTCCTTTTCTGCTCCCATATGGGGTTACACTAGACCCTCACGAATTGCTAAGCTGTAGCGTTCGCAAAATATCTCTATGAGACGCGTATTAAATGCTTCTCTATACATGCGGAATGCGCAAATCCATCGTATCACAAAGATTCCGAGTGTCCTGGAGCACATCAAAGAGATCGCTGTAAACTTTTACAACAAAGCTGACGATAATACCCCTTCCGGATTAATCATCCCGAAATACGATGTCTGCTGATAGCAACCATCGAAGGCCTAGTGCCCAATTAGCTCCCCAAAATCTTGAACCACTGTAATCCGCTCGGTGTTGCTGCATCTTTCGAGGAGAGTCACACTCAGGACGACAGGATCCCCCAACTCTTAGTGATCATTTCGCTTGAGACCAGACTGGAGAAGTCCTGGACTAGTCAAACAACAGCGATCCAAAATGAATCAAAACCTATCCGTGGCTATTGTTGATAGGGAACAATTATAGTTATTTATCTAAATAGTGGGATAAGAGCATCATTAACTGACGAATGCGGTGAGTTGCTGAGATGAGGGCGTAGCCCGAGTCGAAGTAAGAGCATGAGTCTCAGTTAATTTGCCTTATCCCACGTATTAGATACAACTTTTTTATCTACGACTGCTCAGAATTACGGAAATTATACTTTTGAATTGAATTCGACGAAAAATCGGAATATCATAGTATGTATGTAGAACCATAGAAACATGTAATTTGAATGTTAACAATTTAAGTCAAAACTTCAAGAATTAATTTTCTAATTTCTGTTTTTCTGTGAAATAATGAGCGACTCCAAATCTCTGCCTTCGGATATCGAAGAATCGGCCACGCAGGTAGTTTCAACGTTATTGCCGGAAAA
Source organism: Ontholestes murinus (assembly GCA_963969525.1). Lineage (NCBI taxonomy): Eukaryota > Metazoa > Arthropoda > Insecta > Coleoptera > Staphylinidae > Ontholestes > Ontholestes murinus. The sequence continues at coordinate 31,691,492 of OZ018395.1, read as the reverse complement.
ATCAAAAATTAAATATGAGCAAGCTTATGAATGTTTGCGGAAATGGTGCGATGAGAAGAAAATAAAAAATGAAGCAAGTGAAAAGGTACTTCTAGTATATTTTGAAAATATTTCAAAACGCTATAAACCTTCAAGTCTGTGGGCATATTACTCGATGATACGTGCGATGATATCCATAAAGAATGTAGATATCAGTAAATTTATCTACGACTGCTTAGATAAGTGACGAATTTGACATTCATTTGAGTTACGTAATGAAACTCATTACCTAACTAGTGGGGTAATGAAATCAAAAACACACTCATTTTTTAATACCAACCAACGATCAAATTTATTAAACAATTATTTATGAACATTAATAATAACATGTTTACATTTATTCAAGTGTATTCCTGAGGACATTTCTGTTTTAGAAATTTCCAAACTACTGCGTTTACTGGTTGTAGCTTCTACAAGTACATTCTTTTCTCCAAGAATATTCGTTGCGATACGTTTCTTATTTTCAACCGAAGTTTCTATGTATCCTTCGGCTACTGTATTGCTCTTCCAGCCTCCGTGCCTTTTTATTGTTAGCAGGTCCGCCCCTGAGTTTGCCAACAGTGAGGTTGACGATCTTCTGAAGCAGTGACCAGTGTACTCTTTAGCATTTGGTAATTTTAAAAAAGAAGCAATATTTTTCGGCATGCTACCAATCGTGTTAATGCTAACGGGCTGTTTTATACATTTGCCATTCCTGTAACCAACAAAAAACCTCTCTACGGCATTATGTGGATGCAGTGCCATGTATTTTTTTATAATGTCTACGAAATTGATCCCATCAATGTCTCCTGATGTTATAACAAACTCTCGCGAAATTTTGGTCTTTGTATTTGGTATTGTGACGCAGAAGACCTGCCCTTAGTTCCTAACGTAGGTCACTTGCATGTAAGTGAGTTCTTCTTTTCTACAGGCTCCACCAATTCCAAAGATCAAAACTATCTGAAAATATTTCTTAATCTAAAATTTCATGCCTTGTTCTTATTTACCTTTGTTAGTAGCCACTTTTCATCATCAGCTTCTTGTAAAAATCGGGTTATATGTTGTTTTGTTAAAATATTGGATTTCTTCGGTTTATATCCTTCCGACTGCCTCTTCAGAAATGCGACCAATTGAATAAATTAATTTACATAACCATAAGTTGATGGTTTATTAATTTCAATAAATTGTTTGTGTATATTTGTGTTAAAAAACATATTAAATGATTGATTCTTTCTTACCAAAAGCTACTGGCCGATTTGACCTATTGTGTTCACCTTTAATTAGTTTATTCGTTTGACTTAAAAAAATGCATACAAAACAAATACATTCTAGAAAACGTAACATTTTGTATGAACACAGTTAATATTTAAAAAGGTTATTCCACTCAAATCTTTCTTATAACGAGTTGTTCAGAAGTTGGCATCATCTTCTACATCTGAAATCATTTATATTTGATTTATTTTTGTTCATTTATCCTCTTTTTTCTGAACAAAGAATTGAAGGTTTATAAGGTCCATAGTTAGTAACATTTCGTTTCCCTGTTTTCAACTGCGCTGAGTTGATGAGACTCAAAATAGGTCAAAACCGATCCGTAGCTGTTATTGACACAGAAACAATATTTTAATATTTACCATTGTTATTGTTAATTATCGTTGTTTAGAGTTTAATAATTGTGGGAAGTTTGTCCACTCAATTAGGAAAATCAATGCAACTTTAGACAATATGTTGCTTTAATAGTGTCTCTATCCTTAAAAATAATGTAATATAAAAATCACCACGAAATATTATATTGCCTTTTCCATGTTTAAACATATAATATAATAATCCAGATTTTGCACATACATACACAATAATTCACAAAAATTAGAATATAGCAGATTCTAATTTTGGTGAAGAAATTAATTCACTAAATAAATTATTGAACCTTTATAAAATATCAATAGCAATTATTACCAATAATGCATATAATACAGGCAGTAAGAAAAGAAAACGATATTCTCAGTAAATCGTTAATTGTAGATTTTATGCTTTAAAAACAATCTAATACTTGAGCTCTACTAATTTTAAAAATATTTAAACAATTAAATTAATTATTTGAGTGAAATTGTAGATTTTTTTAAAATTTCATTCATACAATGGATTTCATTATATAAATGTTTTTAAAAATAATATAGCTCAAGTTTTAGATTTTTTTAAAATTCTTAAACATTATGCACAAAATCAAATTAAATTTTGGAAATTTATAATTAAATTATATTAATATAAAAATATCACCGCTCGTAATATTTATATTAATTATTTAATGGATATTATTAATTTCCAAATGACTATATAAATTATAATTATTTTGGTCTCATTAATTAATAAACAACCATATTTATAAATAATTATAAAACACATTCAATCGCGTGCACAGTCGAATTATTCTTTTATTCTAAAAAGTTTCATGTGTATTTAAACTAATTATATGGTTAGAAAAATGAGAATAATTTTTCACTAGAGGTGCATAAAAAACCCAGAAAATGTTAAGATTTGAAGCTTATTATTTATTATACATTTTGATATATAAACAAAATGAAACACTTAGTAACAAAACTTAAGTTGCATTGAATTGTCGAAAGTATAATCAATGATATATAAATAACATTATAAAAACAAAGTAACTAAGTTTGTAAAATATAGTAAACATAAATTGCATCTGATTTTAAGTTATATTTACATTTAAATTTCTTATTCCAACATATATTTAAAGTAATAATCAAATTAAATCTATTAATTAAAAAAGTAATAGTTACGTAAATCTAAAGAAATTGAGTATATATTAGAAAAGTTTTAAGTGTAAAGTAATTATTTTCCTGCTTGTAATCCCTAGTGAAAACTGAACATCGTTACGTTTACTGTTCAATTCTCGGACGATTAATTCCGAAAATATCGACCAATTGTTTGTACTTAAAGAAGAATCGATGCATTTATGATTTAAGTTAATAGCCATTTATCATTTACATCTCTTTAACTCATTTTTAAATCATCAAGAGTATCAATTATACTGTATGAAAAACATATATATTAGTACCTGATGAATCATTCTAAATACTACATTTCTAAATATTTATATTTTTGTGTGTATTTATATTAGGAATTAATAACTCATCTTTATTATCCTTACTTTATTATTACTACTATTAATTTTTATTTAGTAATTTATTGTTGGCAATGCAGTTTATTTAGTAAAGCATGTCTCAGAAAATTTACATTTAGTAGATTAATTCAAAAAAGTAAGCTATCTATTGAAAATGTGTTTGTTATTAAAAAAATAATTCTTAAAAATAATATCGTCCAGGATAGAAGGCGATAGCTGCGAAGCAGACAAGGAATCACAATAATTATTATATATACTACATAATAAAATACTAGCTTCAATAAAGATGTTTTCTCTCTAATATCGTCCAACTATTAACTTAAAGGCACTCAATTATTTGAACACTATAATTGTTTAATAGCCCGGTGATGGCTCTGTAATGGCTGCCGGTTCGTAATAAATATTTTCCTTCAAATGTGCTAGAAAAGTTGACATAACCTTTAGATTTGAGATTACCCCACGAAATAGTCGATAGGAATTAAGTCAGGCTAATTTATGTCACCTCTCCTGTAAATCAATTTGTTAGGGAATTATTAATGAACTCGTGGCAGAGACACGTGAGAGATGTGTGACGTTGCTCCGTCCTGTTGAAAGCATATTTTTTTGGTTTTCGCCAGGAATATTTTGTAAATTGTCTGAAATATTTCCATATAACGCTCTGGATTGAAATGAATTGAAATATAGCCTTTCCTTTATAGCCCTGTAACTAATTTCTACTATTGGGCAATAAATATTATTATATATACTAATATCTTTATTGACAAATACATAGCGTATATAATAAAAATAATAAACATACATAACTTTTAAAAAGACAAATCTGGACCATCGGTCTTTCCGCCTACAAATTATTATTATTATTATAAAATTGCCAATTTATTATTTTTGTCAAATTTCATCAATAATTTCACAAATCGTAAACAAATATTTTATGACCGCTAAGAGAAAGTAAATTTGAGCAAAACCATAAATTTAATTAAAAATATAAAGTGCTTATAAATTCATTTATAAATAAGGCTCTTATGAACGATTCAAAATCAGTTTTCATTATTAAAATGAAGTGAGAACCCTTTTAAGATCACTTAATCATCACCTCAGATATAAGGAGGCCTATCAAAAATCCACGCCCATGCATTATCCCTTTTAAATATTACTCAGCTACTTTGTGAAGTATGTGTTCGGGTAATATTTTTTTTCTTCCATTCTTCGGGGAAAAAAAGTACGTGTTGGGGCGGGACGAATAAGAACGAACGAGAGGAGAAAGGAGTGCGACTGTCGGGGAGAAAACGGACTGAGATTTATGGGAGGCGCCATAAAACCGTGACGCTTTTTGATTTTACATGTTGGTTTTACATCGACGAACAATTTCTGATTTTCCGTTCTGAATACTAATGCCACCAGCACAGCCTCCTATCACCTCACGTCACGGTTCAGTCGACACGAGCGTGAACTAATTCCTAATGGTGATTATTTGATTCGAATATCCATATTACATACGAAATATATAGGACTAAAAATTTATCAGAAAATTATTACTAGTTCAAGAACAATTATTAATATAAAATGAAAATTAACTATAATGTAGGTATAATATTTTATGCTGAATTTAAATTATTTTCTTCTGGTTAGTGTTGGATTCTTTAAAGTAGAACATATATTCGAGTTGAATAATTGGATTTAAAAAACTTTCTCCTACTATTGATTTTTATTAATCTGAGTTTAGATTAGTGGAAAATTTTTCAAGAAGGATTTCGGGAATAATCTCCGAGGTGCCGGGGATTGAAAATATGGCCATTTACATACATTTATGGGGGAATCAAAGTTGCGAGATCAGGCCATTCGAGTTTCCTGGAACGCATCAAACTTTTCAATATTTTAAGTGCGCCGCCGACAGCGCTCTCTCTCCCCTGGGGGGCCTGAAGAATTCTCATAGCAGCATTCCAAGACCGCATCCCCGCATTCAATAACTATGAAAATATGCGAACAACTGCAGCTGCCCCCACCTGAGAAATTTCAATTGGCTTCCACTCATACAAACAGACAATTCATGATTTTTATTGCTTATTTTCGTTTTGTTTCTTTCCTTTCCGCACTTATCACATCGTTTGGCGTAATAAAGATCTTCCAAATAAAATATGTCTGCTTTAATATTTACAAGCTTCTTTCTTTTGGTTAATATTTATCGAATATAATTTATTTTATCGAACATAATTGAAATTATTGGTAAAAAGAGTTGAAATTTAAGATCGTTGTACATAATTATATTTAAATAACCAATAATGAATGAACTATTAGAATGTTAATTTGGCCAAACTGGCTACCGACCAAAGGTCTTTCTGCCTAGTTTGTCTAATCATATGGTCATTAATGTGAAAATGGATAAAACGACGAAATAAAATCAAATAGGTTTATTTTCATTTAGCGCTTATACTGGAATTTCTTGGAAGTATAGGGATAATATGTAGATGTTGAAAATACTTTTAGAGAATTGTTCAGATAAGTATCGAAGGCGTTCTTGCATAGCGATAACTAATATAGTATCATATATGAGCTGATTAGAAGGATTAGGTAAATGATTAAGAGGATACCGGAGTTTTGTTAGTGTACGAAGGAATGCTCGCTCGCTAACTTCAATATTACGGGAGGTTGGATTACTGGGATTGGGACAACCATGGTCAAGTAATGGATATGCTTAAATACTTAATAAAGATTTTGTAAAGTGAATTTATGGTGTAGTAATAAAGACTTAGGAGCTGTGATTTGTGGGAATTTATTTCTATGTATCATTTTGCAAACCAATGTTGAATAAACTCTTAAGAAAATAAAAGGGCTTTTGGTAATTTGCAAGCATGTGTGATTAGGGCAGAATTATCTGCAAATTGCATAAGATATTTGGAAGGATTAAAGTAAAGAGGATCAAAGTTATAGACATCTACGCAAATAATGTTATATAGTAGAGGAAAAATAGGAGGGCCTTGGAGGAATACTTCTTCGGGATAGCAATCCTCGCCCACATCTGGAAGCTTTGATAATGTCCTAATATCGATTTTTATCCACTTTTTATGAGGAACTTTTGGCAGTGAATGTAGCAAAATTAATTATTCAAAGGAAAAAAATTTGGTCTGAGATAAACAAACTCAGCAAATACAAAAATACAGATAATTTATAGAATGTGTGAAGAACGAAAGGATACGTGGAGATATTTAGCAAAAGAATGCGAGGGAGTAAAGGAGAGTTGGATAGATGTATGTAGAAGTGTGAAAGAATGGATGAGAGACGATGAGGCCAGGGTAAAGATACTAACTAGATTGTGGAGGGAACGACGAAAGAAGAGGGACGAAGGAAACTTGGCGATACTTATTTTAAGAAATGATTATGTTATAAATAATATTTGCATTATAATGGAAAATAATAAATAATAAATAATAATAAATAATGTTTGATAGGTACTATAGAAATCTCCGACTCGTTAACTAACAACACCATCACAGATCCTGACGTAATTGCATAAAAATTTACTAAAAATGATACACCCAAAATTGAATGGGATAAATTTTCAAATAGTAAATGACTGGTACGTTAAATATTAAGAAATGACTATTCAGAACCGACGGACATGTCTACATATGACGAATGCTTCGATGTTTTAAAGAACGGGAAACGAATATCGACATGATAATATACATAGACTCATCCTAAAATTCTTTCCAATTCACATACAAAATAATATTTCTTTACAAAAAAAACATACTTCTCAGAAATGGAGAAAATAGGAATTGTAAGTTGTATACCTCAAACGTGATTAACCCTCTACTTTACTATCCAGTCTCGTATCGTCTCATCACACTCCTACCTGTTTTTGGAAAATCTATGAATACCTTATCAAAAACAAAATTCTTTCTTTCATTTCTAACCAGATCCCCAAATACCAATTTGATTTTCTTCCCCGGAGATCAACTTCTCTTCCACTCACTATTGTAGTCTCAAATATACAAACTTCTCACCTTGAAGGCAGAGCTTCTGCAGCTCTATTTTTGGATATCCAAATAGCTTTTGACATCTGGCATCAAGGCTTATTGTACAAGTGCTACATACTAAATATTCGTCTTTATATTATATTTACTATTAAACAATCCTTCTCTAATAGAGCTCTAAAAGATAAAATCCAAAACTATTTTTTCTTCTTTTTTCAAACATCATGGGACAGAGTTTGAGTGGAAGAACATAATTTGTCATTCTGAACTCCGCCCGCACGTCTTTCTAAGAAAGAAGAAGGCCAGATATGTGAATAAATAAATAAACTGTTTTTTTTTTAACAATTAAGAAATTTCGTAAATCAGTTATTTTATTTAACGAATAGAAATTTAAGTAGACAGATAAAAACTTATATCGTCATAAATAAAATAAAAATGAAACAATACATCAAAGAAAATACTGTTAAAAAATGGAAATAAGTTTTCAAAAAATAACTGGAAACTAGCTTTCTACAAAAATAGGAAATTTCTTAAAAAAACAACAGAAAATTTGATAAACAGTTGAAAAAATAATTAAAAATGTTTAATTGCGGAGCCGTTTACCTTGTGGTACATCTTGATTTCAATAAAGAAGGAGAATATTACAAAAAATAGACTGCCAAATATCCAATCAAACAAAACATTTTCGTCCAAAGGATGACCCAAATTTCTCCAAAAAGGTCCGGCTAAGAAAAAGGTATCCACCTTTTTCTTAGCCGGAATTAAAGCTTCTGTTTCCTCCAAGGAATATAATTGAATAATTCTAATATAATTGTCATCATATTAAATAACAGTGAACCAGAACTTGTGTTAACACCTACACCATCACTAAAGAGATTTCCATACTATATCTAGAGAACTTGAACGTGAAATTGTGCTAAAGCAGTTACATGAATTACCTCCAGAATCACCAAAAGCTAAGATTAAGTTAGCAATATCGAAAGGTATAGATTTTTCAGAAAAAAATGCACAAAATGTGGATGAATCAAATTCTAAGAAAGCATCCTCGCTTTTATCACTAAAGAAATGTCCATACTATATGTAGAGAACCTGAGCGTAAAAATGCTCTCAAGCAGTTACGTGAATTACCTCTAGAACCACCAAAAGCTTAAGATTCAGTCAGCAATATCGAAAGGTACAGATTTTCCAGAAAAAATGCAAAAACATGTGGATGAATCAAATTCTAAGAAAGCATCCTCTCCTTTATAGCAATGTTCGCAACGCCAGAATTGAAATTTTCTCATGAAAGGAAAAGTAAGATTTTTAAGCTGATTATTTAAAAAAAAGCATTGACAAATAGTAGAAATAACTTTCTATAAAACGCATTTAAACATTTGCGAAATCAATTATTTTTATCAGACGGAATTGAAATTTTGGTAAAAGCAGATGAATATTTTAAAATTAATGTTTTAAGATCGTTGTAAACAAAACATTAAGAGTAGTTAAAAATATCCTATATTCACCGTTTTAATTAATTACTACTCTTCACGTACTTAAATATTTAATCAGAAAAAATAAAAACATGTATTAAAAGAAAATGCTGTCTAAAAAATAAAAATAAGTTTTCTAAAAAAATAGAAAATTTGTTAAAAATATTTTAAGTATTGAAAAAATAATTTAAAACTTATTTTTATTAGTTTTTTTTTTGGAAATTTTCTAGAAAGAAATGGTTGAAAAGTTTTTAATATTTCACTTAAAATTGCAACTGGTATTTTCTTTTCCCAAAACAATTGAAATTTCCTCGAAAACATGGAATAATAAATTAAAAATTTGCCGTGTCTTATTAACAGTTAAAATTACCCAAAAAGAGTATTAAAATTACAGTTAAAAATGTTTTATTAAATATTATTTAAAATAGAAAGATTAAAAAACATATCTATAAAAGTATCAAAAATTTCCTTAAATCAGTTGAAAGTTAACTTTCTAGAAAACTTTAAAATTCGCCCGAAAACAGTTAGAATAAACCAATTTTAAACTAATTTTCTAAAAAGTAAAAAATGTCCTTAAAAATTGTTACTTTATTAAAACACAATGGCAAATTTCATACCCTTCAAGTAACCATAATACGCCAATCAATAAGAACGTAAATAAACCACCTATGGTGTAATATTAAATCATTTTCCTTTTATATTTTTTCATATTTGGTTCGAGCACTAATAACCTTTCGACGGAGAATTTCACTTAAAACATTAAACATTCGGATAGAAGAGGGGGGCGAAATTGAATTTGTATTAATGGCATTTTAAATGAGGTAGCTAAATGATTTTTTTCTTCTTTCTCTCTCTCTTGTGATTTTTTAAATTGGGTTTTGCACGCCTGGCGATAGGAAAAAAATGAAGGGTGCCGCCCCAATTAATAACCGAAACGCGGAAGAAGAAGGAGAACCGTGATCGATAAATTATTATCCCTGAATTTCCCCGATAAATCTCAATTAACGCGAAAATGGAATTTTACAGCTAGTGCTGGCGTTGTCAAAAGTGTGGAATTAATTATCATTTTCTGGTGATTTAATTTCAAATTTTTTTAACATCATTAATTCCCGTCGGTATTAACGTCGCGTGTAATGTCGGAATTTATTAGGTAAGCGTTTATAAATGTTAAATGTTCTATATATAGATAGTATTGTTGTTATGAAATCTCTGACATTTAATTATAAATAAGTTTTCTGTAAATATGTTAATAATTTGCATTTTTAACTGATGTTATATGTTTATCTAACCATGGAAACACCTAATAAATGTCTTCTTTTGTTTAACATTAATTTATAAAATGACATTAACTAAATTTAAAGTTATTGCTTAAACATTTTTAATTTGATTATAATTATGATGATCCAAAAATTCTCGAAAACCTATTTAATCTCTCAATTAATTAGGCAAAAGAGAACGAATCTCTTAATTCTCCCTCAGCCATCGAGAAATACGAATTAACATTTTAATTAAAAAGATGCGGGTGCGGACATCTGGCTGTCAAAAGGGCTGTAATGTTTAATAGTAAAATTATAGAGCCGATCGGGCACAATAAAAAAAATATATTTTTAATGTTCGCCTCTCGAAGAAACGGTAATTAGAGGCTCGACGGCATGTAATAATTCTAGAGATGGGTTTTCTGTATTAATTAAGGGCTTGATTTATGCCCGCTGGTGGCTGACCAAGCATTTAATTTTGATGTAATTTATGTAAATTTCAATAATTATGGTGTGGACCCTCTGTGAAATTTATTACAAAAATTATTGATTTTAGGTGTTGAAAACGTAATTTGTGATACGTATTTTTCTACACCATAAAAGTGCATGATTTATAGTCAACGACTATTTTATAATTTCATAGCTTCAATTTATTGATTAGAATTCTATTAAAAATTTAAATCATTCAAAAATGTGTTAGTTTTATAAATTCAATTTTTGCAGAGTTATACCACTTTTACATTATAAATGTGCGCTGCTGGGAATATTTTTAATTTTTATATTTAAGGAGCAAAGCACGAAATTTATTAACTTTATTTAAGTAAAATATATGGTATCACTTTTTATTTACACTTGTAACTATAGTTTCGACAACTTCAGCTTGTCATTATCAAACAATAGTATTTTGATAATGACAAGCTGAAGTTGTCGAAACTATAGTTACAAGTGTAAATAAAAAGTGATACCAACAAAGTTAATTGTTTATTTATTTTGAATTTATCAAAATGTATCACGAAGTGAAAGCCTCCACAATTACTTATTTAAAATATATGGTATTATAAATACAAATAATATGCTCTTTATAATTAATGACGAGAATTTCCTTAAGGTAATCCATTTGGCTGAAAAAGGGAAACAAAATGGATTCACTAGAATCTCTTGAATCCCTTGAGGTACATAAAGTTAAGCATAATTCGGGAAATCCCCTACTTAACGAACGGACCGATTTAGTATATTCTGTAATGTTTCGTTTTGTTTAAATACATGTATTTCTTGTTTTGTTTATTTAATTCTAGTTTGATGATGATTAGGTCTTAATCGAAACTAGAGTTAAAAAAGTTAACACGGAAAATTTTATTTTATTTATAATTTAACGATCACAGAATTGAAATACAACTACATTCATAAATTCATAAATTCTCAAGAATACAGACAACCAGACACAAGCAGAAATAGCGAGCTAAGAATGTACGTGGTGTTATAAGATAGGCAAAGACCAGACAAAAGAAGAAAAAAAGTGAAGATAAAAAGACATAAACTTAAGGAAAATCAAATAAAAATACCAATACTCACTGCAAAGGAAAATTAGGGAGAAATAAGAAAGAAATAATATCGAGTGAAAATGAGAGACATTCAAAAGATTTATACTGGAAACAGCAAATGAGGACTGGGAAACAACAAAAGTAGGAAGTAAAGTAAACTGAATGATGGACATGAGACATGAAGACAAAAGAGATAAATTGAATAAATACCTACAAAATAAAGGACTACAAAGAATTCGTAAAATAGGAAAATAAAAAACCTATAAATTCAAAAACCTGACAAAGTTTGGAAATATAATGAATGAGAACTGCAGAAAGTAAACTAAAAATAATTTTAGAGAGCAGTAAAGACAAATTTGGAAATCTAATTATAGATGAAGTCAAAATCATCGAAAGGTGGCAATAATATTTCGAAAATCCAACTAGACAAGAACATTGAAGGAAGAAAAGAAAAGCCTAATATGAGTTCAATATGACAGCGATAGAAAAGATAAAAGATGATGAAATAAAAAATTATAATTAGAGGAGTACATTCAATAACACTTAAAATGAAGCAAATTTGTGGGGATCAGGAAATAAGTAACTAACAGAATTACTGAAAGAAATAGTAGAAAACTTCCAATATATAAGAAAAAAGTTAAAGGAAATTGCGAAAATTACAGAGCCATTAAATAACAAATATATCATTCAAAATAATATCAAGAATTTTCGAAAAGAGGCTGAGAGACAAATCAATAGAGGAATAAGAGAATTGCAATTGATAAAGGTAGTATGGAAAGAATTGGAAGATCATAGAAAAGCCATACTCAGAAAGTCAAAAGTGCCCTATATTCAGGTTTATATTTACCTAATAGTTACAGAATAGCAAATTTGGGAACTGTGATTGATCGATCTGAACAGCGCCTCTTTAATTCTATCTGACGATGAGCTTTGGATTTCTTCTTACTTTGGGCGAACCATTTAGCGTAGTTGTCAACTTGATTCTTGCGTTTCAAGCAACGCTTCTTCAAAGCAAAACGTTGCCTTTTGTCCTGAAGTATTTGTATTGGTATTTGTACTTAATACTTTCATCTTCTTTTGATGTAAGAGATACTGGGGGAGTTCACTCGGCAGAATGTTCTTCCACTCTAGCCCAATGCTGCATTTTAAGATCTTCAGCTGATCATACTTGCAGACAATTGATGGTGTAATCAAATGTTTGATCTTGAGTGACTTGAAACGTTGCGTTTTGCTCTACTTTCCTTCTTTAGCTGGAAGTGGGCGCTTGACAACATACTGATGGTTATCATTCTCCTTGCCTAAGTTGAAGAGCTTATGTATCTTTGAAGCCCTCTTTGGATCTAACATAAGTGGTACTGTAGTGTCTGTAGGTCCAGAAATTTCCTGCTCGCTTTTACTTACAATGACCAAAGCAAAATCGCTTAGGTTATCATCTACAATACATCCACGGACAGATTTCCTTTTACGTTCGCCAGTACGACATGGACGTACTTTTATAACGTGAACAAAAATGTAGTAAGGATAAACAATGAAGAATCAATAAGATTTGAAACAAAGAAAGAAGTGAAAATGAATGCGTGCTAAGTCCACTGTTATCTGCAATAGTATTAGGCAAATTAATGAACGCAAAGGATAAAATAGTAAAACTTAGATACTAAAAGATTAATTCCATTTTTTAACTACTATTTGTAGATGATATGGAATTATTAGGTTATAAATTAATTCATTAGAATATCAACATCAAAAAAAAAATTAAGACCATGATAATTGCATAAAAAAGCAAGAAATAATTAGAGGAAGAAAAGAAATTAGTAGAAAAAATAGAACACAACAGATATCTAGGAACAATAATAGAAAACAGCGGAAAAATAGACAAAGAGATAGGAAAAACTTCATAACTATTTTACATACTGAAAATATTTTTTTGGGACGACCTACCCCGACAGTATAAAATCATGATCAATGACAGAAAAACAAAATGAAAAAAAAAACGCTTTGGATATGAGGTTCCTCAGATAAAAATAAGATAAACCAAAAGAGAAAGGACTAAGAATGAAACAGGCAGATAAGACTTAGACAACATCAATGAATAAAAAATAACATAGAAGATTAGATGATATGGGCGCATATGTACAATGAACGAGGAAAGAGACACCAAGAGAATGTTCGAAATACGTGGAGTGGGAAAAAGCAACACTGGAATGTGAAGTAAAGACTGAAATAGCACAACAAGAAGAAATCACGGAGAGAAGGGGATACATGTGAAGAAGCGAAGAAGATTACCCTTTTAGGAGGCAATGAATGAAATACTACCTAGTAGGTAAAAGGATAAATGAATTAATAAAAATAAAATATAATTTAAAAAATGTATTACGAAAGAACCGGCGCCACGGATATAGTTATCCAAATTTGCAAACTCAAGAGGAAGTGGGCTGCACATGTGGACGAAAAAGCTGCTCGAGTGGAGACCGCGCTTGGATAAAAGAAGCAAGGGAAGACTACACGTTGACGGACGATCTAAAGAGATGTACAGGCAACTGGATACAAAAAGCACAACACAGAAAGGAATGATTAGAAATGGGGAAGGCTTATGTCCGGCAGTGGACACAGAGAGCTGAATGATGATGATGATGAATATTACGAAAGTAATGTAATAATCACCCTCGTTATTAACAACCTTTTGCCATCTAGTGTGCAGATTTTCAATCCCGGGCCAATAAAAATCAATTGGTTTATGGATAAAATATCTTAAGATGGCATTTTGGTTATCATCCAAATTTTTAAATTTTTGCCTCTATGAAAATGTTGTAGGCATCGGAATGAATGGAAATCCGAGGGTGCGATATCGGGCGATGATTGGTTCATTCGATCCAATGGTTCACAATAAAAGTCTGCATTAACAGTTTGTCCAGGTTTCAGCAATTCAAAATGGATCATTCCGCGAACACTCCATCAAACATAAATAAGTGCCTTTTTGGAATGTATGCCCGGCTTCGCAGTACATTGTGGTGATTAATTTGTAGAGAGAATTTTGCGTTTTGGATTATCATATAGGACCTATTTTTCGTCACCAGTAATCAAACGACCAAAAAACTGTTTTGTATGGTGCCGTTGAAGCAATACGTTGCATGTGATGGATCGGTTGGTTTTGTTCTCTTCGGACAGCTTATGGGGGATTTAAATACCTGCTCTGCTTATTTTTCCAATCTGCTTCAAATTTTCTTGGATGGTTGGCTACAGTTGGTTAAGGGAGGTTGACAGTTCCTTGATTGTTTGACATGGATTTGCTTCTACTTCTGTCCTTAGAATGTCTAATGTCGTTGGTTTTCCTGATCGATAGGAGTCAGAGAGATCGAACATCTAATGCACTTGAATAAACATCGCAAATGTTTTTGGTCGCAACTGTTGCATTACTACCCATGCGAAACTCAAAAAGCATGCAATACTGGATATGCTCTTCTGGTATTTGGCTGGCCATTTCACCCCAAATTGCAAAAAAAATAATATTGATTCATTTAGAAGTAAACAAGACCCAATAACCTTAAAATCACTTCAAGATACAAAATGATCTACAAACATGAATAATACGATTTGTCAAAGTGACAAATCGTTGTAAACATATTCCAAAAAAATGGGAAATAGAAGCATTTTAATGCATAAAAAGTGTCTTAGAAACTGATTTCCAGTTTTATCTGGATCAGTGGAGGAATGGACATCCGTGGGTTAGAGTGGAAGAACATTTTACAAGATGAACTCCGCCCTTCAACTTGCTGTCAAAATTTGTTTGTATGATTTCAATATTTTATATCTATTTTGTAATAACTGCAGTTTTTTGAGCAAGTATGACAAAGAATAAATATATAAATGAGCTGACAAATGACAATCAAATATCGACATGCGCAGAAACGAAATTACTTTCTGGCTCCCTTATAATAATACTATTGATTAATACGTGTTATTATATTAATGAAGTCTTTCGATTGTTTACTAAGTAAATTGTCCTTCTCGCAAGGTAAAACTTTCATCCATTTATAAATATGACCGGTTGGATTTATCGAATTGGCAGAAAAAGTTCATATTTGAAAAAAGTGTAATAATTGAAAAATTTATTTAAAAAATATTTTGTTGAAACTAAATTCTTCACAAACTTTTTTATGCAATTATAAATTACTAACTGTAGATAAAGATGTTTTCTCTTCTTTTAGAAATTTACGTTATAAACAATTCCTGGTTCATTAATTAAATAAACATAAATCGTGTTATGCGATTATAATTTTTCTGCAGTAAATCAAGACGTAAAGTAAACAATGGACCCTAAAAGATCCTGTTTTATTTTAAAATGCACCCCATGTGCTGCTGCTATATAGAGTTTCCTAGCTTTATTGTGCAATTTGCAGTATGTAATAAGAAATTGGTCTAGATGTGTTATGCTAATACTCTGGGGGAACCAATGGAATTAAGTATTGACATAGAAATCATGAGAATGTGGAAAGTTTACAATAATACATTTACAAGTTGACATTATCAAGTAATTGTAATCAGAAGAAGTTGTAACTATTATCGAGGAATTGTTATACCAAAAAGGGCTTATATTTAATAATAGATAATAGTTAAAATAATTGAAAATTTACATTTTTAGATTTATAACAATTTATAATAAAAAGAAGAAGATAAGATTATAAACAAGGCTTAATTGTGGAAATTCATGTATTAGACGTATTGTTTCTGTTATCTTCTTATGTACATACTTATCGCGTGTTGCAGTGTTTGGTTTAAGATTTGGAGTTCCCTTTAGATATTTAATAAGACTCAAGTTTAGGTAAAGCAAGGTGTTACCGGAGGTGTTATTCAAGGGAAATTACAACGGACGGGCGGTTTTAATTCTAAAGCCGTTACTCCCTTTTGATAAGTAGGGAACCGACTGGGATTGTTATCTGCGATGATGGTTAGGAAGGGCTCAGGTGGCGTGCGTATGCTTGTGGTCGTGCAGACTAAATCCCGCGCCCGTATTTACAATCCGACAGGACCGGGAAACAGAGGGCCCCTTTTCTTTGGTAAACACGACGATATTGTGATGTAAATTCTGTAAATTTTTGCTTTGAAACCGATCCACTGGGAGTCGAATTTCCCTCTCGACTTTCCCCGACTTTAATATTTATAATGCGAAGGTGTGGGCGAGGAGATGGTAGAAAAAAGTTATTAACGATCCTTGGGGGGTTCGAAGTCGTCGTAAAGCGCGTGGTCTGCTGACTCGAAGCCGTTTGGAAAAGACACTGGACGATCTACGATTTCTGCTCTCATGTACTGGATGTGTAGGTAAATATATGTATAACTTCGGGGTGCGACTGAGCGTGAAGAGATAACCAACGTTAACGATTCAACTCGTTACGTGTGTATGTATACTCTCAGTGGATTACCAAAACACAATTGTTTCGCCGTGTCGGGGGCAATGACTTAATTAATAAATTACATGATGTATAACCCGTGTAATCGAATTAGTGGTAGTTTGTATGAGTTGCATACAACAGAACTTACTTTTCGTGATTAATATTTTTATTACAACCAAGAGTTGTATTTAGTTTAATTTTTTTACAGTTTTTATTGTTTACATATTACATTAATGGTTTTATTTTATGTACTGTAAAAATTAATGTGTTTGAGGATCTGACATCATAACCTATCAACAAAATAACTCCCTACCCATGCCACACTTCTGTTTGCCCCTAAACAAAACCCCATTTTCACACTTTAATACATATCAACCCATATAAAAAACTACAACCCTTTATATTTCAATCTGTACGCACGCACTGTAAAGGGTGTTCGTAATTCGTTGGTCCCTTTGTTGTTTGGTTTTTGATTCGAGGTACAGATGGTTGACAGGAAACCATTATTATCGTGAAAAGTCCCGCGAAACGTGTGCCAATTTAATATTTCCCCGCCTCCGCCAAAGGGATTCAATATGGGTTTGATGTGTGTATGTATGCGAGCGGCTGCAAGTTTTATAACCGGAAGCCGTGCGCCACTTCCGGCGAGATTAGCGGCTGCTTTGGAACGATATAAGCTTTTAATAAGGTTATTAAAGTTTTAAACGGTATTGAATTAGGAGTGATGTTAAGTATTTATAAAATTCAAAGTGATTTAATGGCGTTTACAAACAAGCAAGCCACTGCTCTTATTGTCTGTTACATTTCAGTATGGGTGGTATTAGAACAAAGGACGCCGAAAGCCATAATTAACACAAACACATATGTATGTCATATAATGTTAAAAGTTCATAGCAAGAATAAGTATAAATTTAGATCGATATTTTTGCTGAATAAAGAAGGATATAATTATAAAAACTAATTATAAACTTATGTTTTGATGAAGAATTATTGAATGACAAGCTAAATACATTTGCCTGCATTATTGTCTTACTAATTTCTGAATATTTAACTTCAATACATTCCAATAAAGAGAATATGGCTTCTTAGTATTGTTGATAGAGATAATATCAATTTTTTAAATTCATAACAATAAATTCAATTACAGTAATATCACATGATTTACAATGGAATTTGTGTTTAGTGTTTAAACTGATATATTTTCAAAGAATTTATGAAACCTTTTAATACTGTCTGCTCCGTCTTGCTAAAAATATCAGCAATTCACCTCTTTCCAACCAAGTTCTTCAATATAAGGGATTCTTCACTTGTGATACATAAAACATAATTTTTTGAACATAGAAAGTTTTTTCGCTTATAGAAAGTTTTAAAGAAATCAATCCAATGAAGATAACATATTCCTTACAATGTTGATGTAGATAATATAGAGTTTGTTATAGAAGTCACAAATAGATTTCACATACAGTAATATCACATGTCCTACGAAGAAAGTTATATTCAGTGTTCAAACTGATAATACATTTATCAAAGAATTTATGAAACAATTTAATGGTTTCTGCACTATCTTGCTAAAATTATCAATTATTAACTTTTTTATACACAAATAAAACTATAGACGCTTAATAAAGTCCCTGTTATACAAACATAGTTTAAAGGTGTTTTAGTTTTGAGTAGTGATATTCAATTTTTATGGAGTTTTTGTACACAAGTTAATTGATAAGGTAAAAAGTATTTCTCTGGTATTTGTGAGATATCAACTGACATATCAGTTAATTTGTTTTAATTTAATTTATTTGTAAAGACTCTGATCGAAGTGAAGTTTTAGATGATTTGTCTATTATTTGTGACACATTGTCACTCAACTCTGGAGCACGTTTTGTTACCAAATTAGTATCTATATCCTACCGAAACTTTTGGTACGGCGAAAAAAGCATTCTTGAATATAACACAATCACTCTCCACCAACGTTTTTGCTTATTACGAAAATAAGACTCGAATATAAACGATTTTAGCTCATATATTTTAGCTTCATCGGCAATTTCGTTGTCGATTTCTACCAAATACTGGTTTATTATAAATGAAAGCAAAAATTTACATAATATAATTAAAAAAAAAAAACAGAACTGAAGCATGGTTTGTCAGTGGCTATTGTTGACCGGGAATAATTCGATAGTTCAGATAAGTTTTTAGTTACGAAATAGAAAAAAAACTGTAAGAATTTTGTTAAATTTATCTTTTTAAATTTTTTTACGAGACGTTTCGTAGTTTTAAATTATTATTTGTATTATCTGAATGTTTTTTTATTGCAACTTAAAATGCTAGTAATTTCCATGTCAACTTTAATGTATCTTTAAAAACAGCATTATTTGGCTCATTTTTAAAATTTATATAACAAAATAAAAATACACACTTATTTTATCATGACACGTATTTGCTAGATTACCATCTTAATTCTATGATTAATATTCGGTTCAAATTGATTGTAAGCATATTATGCTAAGCAAATATTTGCGACTAAATCTTGTAATATTGTTTACAATTAATCAGATCTTTTGACAGGTGTAAAAGGGTAGAGCACTAATTACACAAATCCGCACAAAGGGATTATTCGTGTCCTTAATGATAGTTTTGTCACGGCGTGATTTGTAATTTGTAATTTAGCTTTTCGGCGGATCTTAATTAATGTGCGTACAGGCTGGAAGTGCCCGAATTGGCGACCTTTTGCCTGTCCTTTGTACTCCCAACGTTAATCTTTATGTCCATGCGGATGGATACAAGTTTTCGCCAGGCCTATTTAGAATAGCTATAGAATCTAATAGTTTGTAGCTTAAACAGTGCAGTAATTATTTTTTTAGATGCGTATTTATATTTTTATGTGCAATATCGATGCTAGATTATTTTAGTTTAATTGATTAAAAAATGAACAAAATCATATTTACAGCTATTATACCTTATAAAATTTATTGAATTATAACGATATCTTAATTAAGCAGCTTGTCACTACTGGACAGAAATAATATAAATTTATAGCGTAATTTATGAATATATGTATGAAAATTTAAATAATTACTTAATTACTGTGCATAATCTAGCGATGATAAATCAATTATTTTTAATAGATACATGGAGGAATAAATAGTACCTGAGAGGACGTTGTGTTGACTTTATCCTCGAGAGACACGTGCCTCACATCCCTAATGAACGGTGACAAGTGTGACATGCAACGCGAAATTAGCCAACACCGCCTAGGCAAGAATCCGTTCAGTTTCTGTTACACATAGGAGACACCTCCCAAAATAAACACGGTCCTCTCGTAGAGTTGTGTGTACCGACTCTACTGTGTACCGTTCATTATACTTTATGTTTGTTCAGTGTATAGACACACATACATCCACACATTCATTCCTCTTTCAGTCCACTGGGCCACGGTAGGAGGGACGACTCTGACTAATACTCCTGCTGGAGGCTACTTCATCTGATGAATCAATTACTGCCAGCGTGGAAATCACACAGATGTACAAACAAACAAAAAAAATGAAACTAAACCATCATACATTATTTAATATCAATAGACGATTCCGACTATGTCTACAATTTACATTCGCGCTTTGTTGGCGAAAGGTCAAAAGGTAACCACATAGGTATTTCTATTGTATTATAAAGGATGTCGTCGTGTATTTATGAATAAAGTTAGTGGCCTGTTAGAGGTCCCGGCAAACTACATAACTAACTTTAGAAATACCTCCGTAATTCCGTTACAAAGCCACCACCGCCAACTATAGAATTAGCGAGAATAAGCGCATAGACAAACCTAGAAATTAAATCGCATCTGGTCCACACCCAACACACACACACACACACAGACCAAACACATACATAAGAAGTAAGCGGTAAAGAGGGTGGCCTGCGTTAGATTGCGGGGAGGGTGAAAAAGTGGATGGATTTCGGTGGGATTTATGCCCCCCCTGGTATCCATGCCCTTAGGTGACAGGCTCCACGACACGAATCACCGCAAAGAAAAACCAACCCCATTGTTACTCCCCAACAAAGAATCATACAATTTTCCGCTAATCTTAAACATAATACCCCTACAAATATTTCATGCATGCAATACAAAAAAAAAAACATCGAAAGTAATTAATAATAAACAAGTTGTTTGCTTTTAATTGATTTTTTTTCTAATAATAAAAATTACGAATTCGTCATAATGAAATTTACTACATGGTAATCATTTATATAGGCATTAATTATTGCCTAAATCAATTTATAATTTATGATTAAAGAAACCTATCTTTAGATGAAGCTTATCAATTTTTCTTTAATTGGTGGTAAATCGCTCTAAACTTTTCGGAAGGTAGAAACCAACGGATATTTACAGTATAGAGGTTAATATGGTAGGGAAAATAACAAATAATAAAGTTAAAATGATAGTATAAAGACTTTCTTGTCAATATAATCTTAGAGGAATACAGGATATGTTTAAAATTAAAAAAGAATACCAATAAACATAAAAAACACAATAGTTCAAATATATTTATAGCTATATCATATATTTGTTTCTCATTAATCACTTGGTGAAACATTATGTTAATATATGGGTTTTATAGCTTACTGCTATGTCAATACGTTGGCATCAACTGATGCTTAAGCATTGTTGTATTAGATATGTTTTAATAAATAATTCTTATATAAAAAGAATGATCTGCGTGAGTAGTTTGAAATCCAAAATATACGTATTTACTCGTGCAAAAATTGTATTTCAAATCCTCTCATCTACAAACTTCAACAAGGTAACTGATGTTTAAAATTGGTTGAGGAAAAATAATTCAATGCGTCAATCGAGAGAACGAGAATATAGTGAATTCATTGAGCAGCAAAACGAAGGAGGATACAAATTATAAATTGAACTTAAATGTGCAAATAATTGCCAAAATTTACTAAAATGGTAAAATACTTCGCAATCTGAAGCAGAAGAAGAGATCTAAGTGAAAAAAACACATGGTGAAATCCGCCCGCAAGTCATGTGACATATTTTTTTGTAATTATTAATGTATGTTTGAAATTTTTATATATTTAATATTATCAGGATATTACAAAGTAAAAACTGAGTTAATAAATAAATTAATGTAAATGTTCGGAAGGATTTAACGTAGAAGGTTCAAAATTAGAAGTTACTAGAATGAAGAAGGACGAGAAACAATTACATCAACTAAAGACGTTAAAACGTAATTTAAGTAATAACAAGACGCGAGTTGATTAATATTAAACCAAAGGATGTAGAAAGTTCAAAACAACCTAGAGGAACGTAAAAGTTGGAAGAATCTGAAAAACGTGAAGTAGAAAGAATGCAGATGTAAATGTAGAGAAACGCATAGAGAAAACATAAAGACGTAACTCGTGAAAATCATATTGAAAAGGAAAACCACACTAACGTTGAGGTTGAAGATAAGAAAATAAATTCTGATTAAGTGCTAAAAAGCGAATTATTGAATTATTAAATTGTGCTGACTTAGAAGTAACTAAGATACAACGTTTTGCCAAAAAAGTGGTCTATAAAACGAGTTCTGATCTACAAAACGTTGAAGTATCAAATCGTGATAGAGGCTGAAAACGTACCATTTTTCTCTAATGAGAAAAAGGAGGAAACTAAAAATAGTTACTGAAGAGAATGTGAAGAAAGAAGAAGATTCTTGGATCTTAAAGGCATTCACTTCGCTGTACATTTCGATAATAATAATAAAGAAAACACTTTCACTTTTTTATACCACTTTAAACTTTTTCTGTTTAATTTGGTTAATAAATCTACTATGAAACGTTGGTTTAACTTCTTGTGTTTGTTGACGTCATTGGGATGTTGTTGTGTTTGTAATGCTGCAAGTTTCATCTTCTGTGCGCGGGTTTTCTTGTACGTTATTTTGCTGCCTCTGCTGCGGACTTTGATGTATTTTTTCAATATATCTCTTCTCTTGAACCAAAATTTCGCTTCTTGAATAAGCCTATCTGCTACTTTCTTGGTGTTTTTAGCTGTTATCGAGTTCGATTTTATTTGGATTTACATAAAGACAGTTATAGATGATCAAGAAACAGCAAATTTGAAAGGTCTCGAAAAGGCAAAAGTGGAAGTGGTAAATGCAATTATTGAAGATGGTGTGATCTGTCTTCACACCAAGTAGATTAGTAGATCAGGTGCCAAAAAAATCTACTAGGGGAAACAAGAAGGTAAAAATAAAAACTACGAAAGCCACAGTCGACTAAAGGAAGGTGGAAGGGAGTTGATGAACAATATGTGGAAAGGGCCAAAGAAAACTAAAATATTTCAGAAGAAAAAAAGAATTTGGAGAAGATAAAAGTAGTTAAAAACAAATTGAAACATCATGATGTGGCAGGGGAAAGGAAAAATCGGATATGGTTGTACATTTTGAAGTACAACAGCAAAAATAAAAATATTAAAATAGAAACGATGGTACTAACTTAAGCTAATTCAGACGCAAAAACCACAAGGAATGAGATGAAATCAACAGACACGATAGAAGACGACGTTTTGTCAGTGGAATGGAGGAGGAAGAGAAACAGATTAAAACTTTAGACGATATTGAACGTGAAGCTCTGGATGCCGAGATGGCACCACCTCCGTTGCCGAAACGAGGCGATAGTTGTCGAATTATCACCCAAATAGGTGATCCGAACATCAAAAAATTTGTTCACCCTGACTGCATTAACAAACATCAATGTGCAGAAAATGTGATAAGTTTCATTCCAAATTTTGACAACACAACTAGCAGTTCATATAATGTTTCTGAAGACACAATTAGAGGACTCGTGTCCTTAATAAAGGATCTACAAGTTACTGTTACATCAATGGTCGATGAACTGAAAGCTTAAAAGTGCGGAAATAAAAGTTATCGTTGATGATATAAATAACTTGAAGGATGACAGCAATCATTTCAGAAAAACCTCTTGAATAATAAAATTAATAAATTGGAACAACAAAATAATAAATAAGTAATTGTGGAGGCTTTCACTTCGTGATACATTTTGATAATTCAAAATAAATAAACAATTAACTTTGTTGGTATCACTTTTTTTTCATCTGAAGTCGAAAGTAACTATAGTGTAAATAAAAAGTGATACTAACAAAGTTAATTGTTTATTTATTTTGTATTAACAAAATAATACACAAAATCATGATAAAATTATGTCAGATATGATGCAGACATGTAAGAACGTAAAATTCGAAAATCCAATGTAATTTTATACAATGTCAGGAAATGAGATGATAATAAGACAGATAAATGATGTTTTTATAATGTTCACCCGAAATTTCAAATTCATATAAGACTGGGCAAAAAAATCGAACAATCCTCGTCCGTTAAAAGTAATCTTAGAATCGCCTATAGATGCTAAATTAATTCTATCTAATTGTAACAAGCGAGGGAAACTACGAGTAGAATCAGATGATTCCCCATTCCAACGAAAACTCCTTGCTGAGTTAAGGAATATACTTAACGAACTAGTAGCGAATGGAAATACAAATATCGCTATAAAATATATCAACAATATCCCTAAGATTGTCACTAAACCCATAATAATACATCGCAGGAAAACTAAGTAACTTCCAAACAGACACTATCATTTTTATTAATTTACTATCAAAATGTGAGGAGACTTAAAACTAAAACTCTATCATTCTCATATGCTTCAAGTGCACAAGTATTCGATGTGATACTATTAACAGAAACATGGTTAACAGATGAAATATCTAACAGTGAACTATTCTCCAGCAACGTTGATGTCTTTTGATCGGATGGCAAACAAAGAGGAGGAGCTCTCATAGCAATAAGGGCTAATTTTAAATGAGAAATAATAATTAATCATCAGATATCGAATCAGCTGCCCACTGAACTTTAGAATTTTTCTGTATCTATATCCCTCATACTACATCTCCTGATGAATATCAGCCAACCTTCGAAGCCATAAAAAATGCTACATCATCCGACAATCTAATCATTTGTGGAGATTTCAACTTGCCTAAGTTTAAAGCGCACACCCAAAACAGTTAATTTCGGCCATTCAAACTTAACCCGTTCATCGATTTCTTAAATTTTAATAACTTATTTCAAATTAAAGACCTGTGAATCATATGAACAGGTTGCTAGATCTCTCATTAATTAGGGGTAATCTAACACACCATGTATCAGAGGCTAATAATTCTCTAGTTCCTATAGATCCACATCATTCTGCATTGGAATTGACAATCCAAGCAAATCAAATGGTGCAACCAAATAGCAACCCTATTTACAATTTAAAAGAAGAGAACTTTCCGGTATATATATATATATATATACTCTAATATTTGTGATGTTGATTGGACCGGCCTGTATGAATCAAAGATTCAAAAACAGATTGTGAAACATGCCACAAGTTAATCTATGAATGCTGTGAAATGAGTGTTCCCAAAGTACCGAGATCCTCTCAGGGAAAATTTCCATTATGGTTCGATAAAAGCATTATTTGCGACATAAGAAAGAAAAAAAGATGGGGTCGCAACTTGCGCCAAAAAACGTCTGAACATAAGACAAAATTACATGAATTGGAAACTAGACTGCGGTAGAACATCGACTTAGCATACCGCAAATTATTATCCGAAGCCGAAAATAAAATATCAACTGATTCTAAACAGCAAAGAAGAACCACAACCGTATTCCAAGCATTATGAATTATGACAATGCAACCCTTGAAGGTGGAGAGAATATTGTAAACGCGTTTTCGAAACATTTCAAAAGGTCTTACAATAATGACAATATCCATATTTTACACCAAGCAGAAACTGTAGCTGATATGAACTACTTAGGTAACTACGTATCCAAAATTTAGTACTAATAAAAATAAAGAAACTGAAATCAAAATGAACAAGAAGTACAGATGATCTACCAGAGTTCCTCATTAAGGACTGCAAAAATATTATAAGGCAACATTGAAGGAGAGAAAAAATAACACCAAACTATAAAAATGGTACTAAAATGGCTCGAACTACCAATAACCTTAATAAACACAGTTGCCAAAATATTTGAGTCTTTGGTAAGCGATCACATTTACAAACAAACTTCTCACCTTATCTCACCGCACCAACATGGTTTCTTTAAGAAAAGGTCGACATTATTTATTATTATTATTATTATCTAATCTGCTCAACATTTCACAAATCGTTTAAACTATGATTGATACTTGCTTTGCTACACTCTTGATGAAACATATAACTCACTGGATAGGAATTAGGAATAATTATATTATTCCTAATTCCTATCCAATTTCACAAGTCATCTCAGAAAATATGAACAGAAGACTCCAGGCAGATGTTATCTATACTGACCTGACGAAGATATTTGACTGTGTCCCGCAAAACAAACTAGTTGAATAGTTGAAATGCTACCTTATCAATGGAAATGTAATTTCGGCCATAACATCATACTTGGCAATTTGTCGAATACGAGGGACATCATTCACTTCCATTCAAATCCCTGTCAGGGGTATCACAAGGCTCAAATTTAGGACCACTGCTCTTTATATTATTTCGAAATTATGTGTGTGAATCTTCGATTGTGATTATCTCCTATACTCAGATGATATAAAGTTATTTAACCAATTATAACTATAGCTGACTGCTGGACACTACACGATAACATCAACAAACTTAAAAACTTCTGTCAGGATAATGGACTTGAACTAAAGACAACTAAATGTTATATTGTTTCTTACACACGTAACTCTCATGTAATTTCATAACCATACAATCTACGCAAACAAGAACTTAACAGAACAACCAACATCAGAGACTTAGGAATTGTGTTCGACAACAAGTTAACTTTGTGACTGTTTTTTAAATAATTTATATAAAATAGATTGTTTGCATTACTTCCATTTAATACAAGAAATAATTAATTTTAATTATAAATACTAAAAGTAACCGGCCGTTGGTTATAAATATCCGGCGAAATCGTTTAATTATGGAGGCAGCACATTAAGCAAATTCTCTATAAATCCTCCATGCTGTGCCGCTTTTAGAATATTATTCCACTCATCTAGCCGCGCATAAAATAATTTCAATGAATAACCCACGAACGGTCGGTTTTATAAACATTTGTCCATTTTTGTAATATCCTGTCATTGATGAAAATGAGTTGTGCGCCCCGCAATGTACCTGCGTAGTTTTATATAAATTGCGTATCATATTCAATATTCAGTATTCATCACGGGCCATCCATACGAAATTCGATCGGCGCCGATTTAATTAAAACCGTTATTATTATTTATTTCGCGCATGCATTAAATTACATTAGACCCCCGCCCCTTCGCAGTTTTACTACGGCTGTCATTCGGCAATTTGCATTTTATTATTAATCGCTGTTTAAATTCGACACTTTTATTATTTAATGGAATAAAACAAGCGCCGGACTGATTTCGATTTTTTATTTATAAATTATGCAAATCATGACACAATAAATAAAATTCTAGCTATACAACGTGTCTGAGATTAATGTTCACGTATAGCTTATTGTGTTTTACATCTTAGGTACACAAGCATTATTTAAATGTCATGTCGGCATAATTCATCATACATTAAAGATATTTTTAATTAAATTAGAACAACATTAATCTCTGTTCAATTGAATTTTTAAATTTGTTTAATTGAATAATTCAAATAAAAAGCTTATGTTTGCTCCCTATGCATCAACCACTAGAGGTAAAGAAAATAGTGCAGAATTCCGTATAAACTCTCATCAATCTTTAATGCGCACTAATTACATAAAGATCGAACGCCTAGTTTCGATCGCTCTGAAAATTTACTTGCTAAATTCAATACAGACACCCCTAGGGAAGGTTATGCATCATTAACATGGAACACATGCTCCTCGCCCGTAACCTTTTTAAGTCTTGTATTTTTTTTTTCAGCGTCTTAATTTGGCTGCCTAAATTAAGTACAGAAGAATTATGTGTAACGTATCCACTTCCTCTTTTAAGAATGGGCTGTACATCATCCGGTGGACAGGTAGAGCAGCCCTATTTGGGTACGGTATCAATTTGATATTTTTTTGGAGGGATTGCGAGGGCGTAGCGGCATAACGTTTCAGAAATTACACATTCTTGACGTTTCCGGTGGAGGGAATCGAATAAATACGCGCGTTATATTAAATTCGCAAAACGGATATAGGCCCTTCGGTCGTTTAAATTCGGCATTTATTTCTTATTGGCCGTTTCACTGGCGCTACAAATTTAATTCCCGACGTTTCCATATCGGCGAGGTTACCATAATTTCACAATTTATTTTTTATGATAAATATTTATCACTAGATTTCCCGATTTCCTTCGTATATATTTATAACTTACAATTTACAAAACATTTTGTCGATTGAATAACCATTATATTAAATAGGAGTACTTTTTTTACGTTTTATCTATGCGGATAAATATTATTTTATTTGTTTAAATTTTAAAACACCCTGATGATTTTAAAAATAATTTCAGTATTTTATTGTCTTTTAAATTTATAAGGAAACTTTAGTAGATTAAACAAATCTAATCAATTAATGATTTGTAATATAGCACGTGCTAAACCTAATAACTAAATAAATACATGTTTGGTTCCATAAATGTTATGTATTGGCTATAATAACATCAAAAAAATCATGTAAACGAATACCTCCATATTTAATGAGTAGATGTATTGCATATCAATCACCAATAGCCGACATATCTAACGGATCGTGAATTGCGGCAAATATGCATAATTGAGTTTTTTGTACGGCCAATCCCAAATATCCCATTGATTTTTGTTATAAACAGTTTTACATTTAAAAATCTACATTATGGGAATTTTGCTCTATTCTTGAGAAATTAGTTAGTACAATTAATTTTTAAATATTCAAAAGTTCGTTAAATAATATTCTTACTTAATGTAGCATGCCCAATAATAACTGATGGAGGTGTATATTTGATGTAGTTTACTATTCTAAACACATAGATATACTCATTAAAATTTAATTTAAGTATTAAACTTAAGTTGTTTGTATACTTTATATTTTTTATTGTTTGAGAAATTTAATAAATTTAGTTTTGCGTTAGAATTTTTTAGTGGAAGAACCGTTCTGAAATTTAGGTTTTAAATTTAAGGAGATTTTAATCTAAATTTATTTATTTTGCGAAACACAATATTAATTACAGTCTTCTTTGACTGCCCTCTCCTAAGAGGATGTTGGCGACCATATGTTTATACTCGTCCCGATTTTGCGCAGGTCGTATCAATGTAGGACAATCTCTGATTCCGGAGGTTTCGCAGCCAGGACAACTTTTTTCCCAACTCCCCGTTTTCCTTCTATTTTCTCTTCCATTATCAGTTTTTATATCGAAAGGTGTGCCCGAAGTATCCAACTTTTCAGCGTTTCGCCATCATGAGTAATTCTGTATCTTTCCCCATTTTTTAAGTACTTCGTTGTTCGTTACTTTATCATTGGATTTGGAGCATCCTGCTGTACGTCCACATTTCGAAAGCTTCAAGTTTATTAATTGATGCTACTTTCAATGTTCAACCTTCCATTCCGTACAATAAGCAACGAGAAAACATAACACTGAACTATTCCCCATCTGATGTTCCTAGAGGTCTCTGGTACAAACTAGAAGTCGTCGTTTTTGCAAGGTGTTTCTGATTTCTATACGTTCCTTGATGTCGTGCTCGGGATCACTAAATGTTTCTTTTGAAAACTCAGACTAACGCTATAGTAATTAAAGGATGATCACCCACCCATCCTACATATGTGAGAAATCTTCAGATAAAATATTGATTTTAACAATAACAGTAATTTTGTTATCATTAAAAGTCATTGATTTTAAACGCCACAAGCATAGTTAATAAAATGAATTACTGCAACTACCCAAAAATAATCTTGCTAAAACTTGCACAATCCGAAACGGATACATTCACAAGAGATGCTGGTATAGAAATTGAAGAGGCTGCAGACAACCACCAATCCCAGAGATACGACTAGTTAGTCTCACATATAATCAACAAATGTGCAATTTGTACGACTCGAAATTGAGGGCTAAAAAATACAAGCAATACCCAAAGTGTTAGAAAATCGACCAGCAGAGTGAAAAACATGATGAGCTCGAGGTATCATTGAAATTGAGACCAGTACCAAGCCATCTAAACCAGAACCAAATCCGGCCATTAACGCCTTTAACTTTGATAATTGCGAAATTCCCGAGATTCTCTCCACTCGTAAAAACGCTATATTACCACCAAATTTTCAGTAACAAGGAAATGGTCCAAAGACTTAACCAATTACTCTGTGAAGAGTATAAGTTACATATAGAGGAAAAAAGAGTTGGAACTGTTAAAAAAGGTACAGAAGCTGATGTAAGTATAGGAGGAAGAAATGCATCAAGATTATCACAATTAGAGGCTTTAGGCCTTAGTATTTCCTTAAGTACCATGTCTTCATTAATTGCAAAGTTGCCCATAAAATTCAAGAGAGAATCATCGAAGTGATTGGGTCCAGCACAATAAGCAGAACTGAAGTGCTCAGCAAAACTTTGAACAATTTGAAGACCCAGGCCGAGAAGCTTCCCTTCCCATTTATAAATCTTTCTAAAATGTTTTTCTTTCCTATCAATTTAATTCAAATAATAATAACTCATGCATCAATCTACAAAATATAGGTTTTGAGTGAATAAATTAATTAAAAGTAAATTTGTATACTATTTGTAATATAGAAACTATGTTATGTGTTATGTTATTTCACCAATTTATTTATCTCATGTTTCTATTATCGAAAATAAAGAGTGAAAGACGAAATATATATTTTTATACATAATGGGTTACTGGTATTTCAGACTTCATCATATTTTTGATTAATTAGTTGCAGAGTAGTGTAAATTTGTTTTATGAGATTGATGGGTGGGAGTAGGCAATATTTATTAAAAAATATATAAAAAGGAAAATTATTTTAATATTCTTTGTCAGTATTTATAAATTGTTAAGGATTTAAATATTTATATGAATTGTTAGTCTAGTTCTTTTAAAGAAGGTATGCAAAGTAAAATAAATACTTCCTCCATTTTTTTTTTATTTTGGAGAAAACCCCAGAAACGTAATAACTGGGGTTTTGGTTTTTAATTTGTGATGACATTTTTATGTTCTTTAAAAATATATTTTTGTTAAATACCTATGCATTTTTGACAGTTATTTATTTTTTTAATAAATTAAAGTTAGAAGTTTTCATAAAGAGGGCACGTGGTTATTATTTGAAAAGATTTTACTAGAGCTTGAATTAATTATCACCCAGCTGGCCTAAGTAAACATCATTTTTTTAGTCACTGTCATAAATAATGTTTGCCTTTAAAAACATACACAATCTTAGAGTTGATATTTTTAAACAATTTTAAAACAGTTTTTGTTGTTAAGTTCTTACTTATATGTGAGGGTATATGAGTCCTAAAATCGTTATCACATAAATCAATATTTATCTTTAAAAAATCACAAAAATGTAATTTAACTAACTTATTTTTTAAGAAAATCAAATTAGAGGGCCGATCGATAGCCAATGGAAAAAAACAAGAAGAAAATAAGAAGATAAGACTAGTAATTGTCGTATGATCAGATGTAACACTATGTTCCAATAAAGATGTTTATTTCTGTCTCAATGTAGATGGATCATGGGTTCAAAGAATTATTCAAGATGCCCTGCATCATTATTTATAGGTTCTCCTTTGAACCAAAGGGATTTTGCTGGTATCATTAGGTACGGTATTACGAACACCATCCATAGAAAGAAATAATCTTCTCTATGTGTGCTGCCACTACTAGCTATTGTAAACATTATCTATAATCACATTAAGAAGATGCATTGAAGGATAATACGTAAGAACTCTGAAGACTTCGAGGAAGATGTCTAAATTATAATTTAAATTTTTAGTAAACTAGTAACTAAATATAGATTTGTAAATAAATATGTACGTTTTAGTAAAGATTTGGAGAATATTTTACAAATTGGATGGTAGATGGGACAACACAGCCGCAAATCTCGTGACGAGGAAAGAGGGAGAAAAAAACTAGGTGTGATTGCAGATACAAAAAATTTACATTACATTTTTATCAAATTTGTAAACTATTTTTTTGTAAATGTATATGTAAATAAATCAATCTTTAATCTTCAAATAGACGAAATCCACCCCCACTATGAGAAAATAATCAGTGTGGGTAAATAAATATGGTATTGTCTCTGTCTATGTTAAATAATTTAGGTGAAACATTATGAAATAATAGGTAGAGAATTGATTAACACTTAGTTTGATTTACTGAATTTTTATATTTACTCGACTTGTTTTGGTTGTTACAGCATTATCAAGAGTTATTATAAAAGAAACCGGTAGGTTTTTGTATTCATGTAATAAATGCTTTAAGTATAGGGGAAGTCCAAATCTCTTCAGAACGTCGTTAATGATAATGAAGAGATTTAAACTTCCCCTATACTTAGAGCACTTGTTATATTCAGGGTTACCTGCCATCTTTTTCAAGTGTTTACTCTTGTGAGGTCAGGGTAATACTGGTCTGCTGTTCGGCTAGCGGGTTATTTATACATGTAGCCCCCTCCCTTTCTGTGTTCTTTCTTGTTTGGCTGCGCGTCATTGGCCTGTTTGTAGTTGTTTGTGTGGTGTATGTGCATCCGTGGTGTATGCATTAGTACGAGTTTTGTAGTTTTCCACTCGAAGAACCGGTTTTCACGTAATCGGCAGGCGTTGTGAGTCATCTCTTCTGTTCATTGACCTTGGGCGTATTTTGATCGCAATTGTCTCCCGAATAATTCGTGTGTTTAAATGACCTGTTTTGGTGTGTTTTAAAAAACCTATTTTATGGCCCGTTTGTAAGTGATGTTGTGTAAACGTAGACGTGGTCTGTTTCTGTTTTACAGGGTTTTTATGTTCATCTAGTCTTGCCGAAATTCGCCTGTTTGTTGGTCCTATGGATGTTTGGTCACAATCTTTAAAAGGTATCTCATAAACTCCTTGGTTTTCGTGTGGTATTCGGTATTTATGTTTGTCTGTTAGATTTTTGATTGTCATTGTTGCTGTAAATTGTAATTTTTTATTCCCTTAAAATTAAAAACAATTCTAATATTGAGTTTTAGAAATTTGAATACTGATAGAATGGGTGGATGTCACTTTGCCCATATAAATAAATAAAATAAATGTCTATATAGATAGGGACAGCTGATTAGATTGCAAGTGACTGTAATGGCCTTAATCAAATTTGGCTGTTACTTCTCCTTATCGAAGTAAGATAAAAAATTAATTACGTTTCTATTATCATCAAAACCACTAATTAACGACCAGATTGACCTGATGTATTCCCCTATTTTCCATCTGTATGTTAAACTTCTTATATTTACACAATATATTTAAAGTAGACAAATAATAATAACAATAGAGATGTAGTGAAAACTAAAATCATGCAAATATTCTTGCAAGCAATCTTAATATTATAATAGATTATTATAAAATTTTAAATATGTTATAATAGAAAATGAAAGATGATTAAACTTTACCAACGGTTATAAATTACAATTCCTGTAATGTATTGCCATTCTTCAACACTGTACTTGAAAGGCAAACTACGGTGACAATATTATTGTCTGGTATAGTTGACAAAGTTCATCAACACGTTTATTGCCGGAGAGGAGAAACGGCTCTTAGCTAGTGTACACTTAATATGTACATTATTCTAATGCACTTTACGAAATTGAGGACCACTACATTTCAAGAATTACGTACACATATCATCGCCATTGTTGACTTAAAGTGAATTATTATTAAATATATCAAATAATTAGTAATTCTAAAATCTTGGAAAATTTTATATAATTAAAATAGGAAACAATTTACTTTTTATACCACTATTTATAAAATTGTTAATTGTGTAAACAATGTTTTAACTAAATAAATAATTAAAGCTATAATATTACTTTTGGATTGTTTATACATGCATAATAAATATTTATTTATTTAAGTAGTAAAAAATATGACATAACTTTAAAATTATTTTTTTATGTCCACATGCATTAAATAAATATAATATAAAACTCAATCACTAGAATTATTTAAAGTTAATATGCTTATATAAAAAATATAAAAATACTGAAATAACTTGAAATTATTTTCCAATTTCTTAAACTAGAAATTAATTCTGAATTTCATTATTTTATGTCATATGAAGCAATTTAAACTTTAATCCTTCAAATGATGTAAACTCAGTGTATGGTCTTTCAGGTAAATTTAAATATTCTCCACCGCTTGGGTAATTGATGATTCTGCGAGTAACTTAAGTAGACCAGTTTTTATTGTTGCAGGTTAAGCATATAAAAAGTGATGGTGATTTATACATTCCGGGCCCAGAGGAACGTACAATGGAAACGTTTTATGGGAAATCCATTAGAAGACCTGGGGAGGAAGGAAGGAAAGGGCCTTAATAAAACATCTCCCTTTCGGCCCCCTTCCCTCCTTCTCTCATTTCACATAATGAAGAGTTCGAGGTGCACACGTACAGGTACACTTGTAATATTTATAAGGTAAGGGGGTGTCGTCTCGGCACAACGAGTGCTACATTTGCATTTATTAGTGTTGAATCTGCTACACGTTGTATAAATAATCTGCGGAGGAGAGTGAGGGAGGAGAAGCGATGCGAAGCCCCCGGGGATTTAGGAATAAAGTTTCTTTTCCGTTGTAATCCTGTTGGGTCAGCATTAGTCGCCCGCCACTCCACCACTCCTGTTGGATTACCCTCCTTCTATTTCAGGTAAAGTCTCTCCTTACATTCGGTCAATCTGATTAGATTAGATTTGAATTATCAAATATTTGCATAAGTGCCAAGACCTCACCTGAGTTATTTATAAGATAAGAGCGAACGACCAGAACGCAAAAAGATAAAACTGGATTCTAGATTCTCCAGTTACACGCGTGTGCAAATTTAGAGATGCAGGAAGATTGTTTTAATAATACCACGAGCTACAGTTATTATTGTGAACGGTTTTATAAGCGGGGACAAAGAGTTAATCCGTTGTCAACGTTCTCTTATCGCATACTGGTACCATTATCCGCGGGCAATACGTTTATCTGTCAATAATTGCTGATAAGGAAGGTGTTTACGCTTTGTTCTCTACTTACTGACGTGCATGTTAAATACGTAGTGGATCGATACACACCTGTAACAAAGAAA